>APFE030514368.1:0-16311 GCA_000404065.3 Pinus taeda
ATCACGGTTAAAACTCTATCATATTGATGAATATAGCGGGAATTCTTCCACTATGAATAGAAAGTCAATTCTTCCACTTAGTCCTGATTCTAAGGACTATGAGAGCAACGCTAATGAAAGAGGAGATGGAGAATTTCAAATAAATAAAGAGTCACAGATTCCACTTAGTCCGAATTCTAAGGACTATGAAAGCAGCAATGATGATCCTCCAAGTCAATATTTGAAAAGCAGAGCTGATCATAGTGTGGATAACAGTCCACTTAATGATGATGAAAATCCTTATACAAATGATGATCCAATGATGGAGATGTTGCCAAGAAATATTGTATCGAGGAGTAGGAGCAAACCTTTTTGTATCAATGCAAGCTGTTCTAGTTATACAAGGGGTAGAGCAGAATATCTAACGAGAAGAAGTTCTATTAGCACTCTCATTTCAAGTGAATGTTGTCAAAAAGATTGCTTGAAACGTATGGATTTCAAATTTGCATTAGAAAGCAGGAAGATATATTTGTCAATGAATAAAAGCATGCAAAATTCATATTTAGTTGGGTCCATGCAATCTACATTGTCAGGTTATGATTATCACATTAGGACTTTATTTATCTGTAGAAAAGCTTTCAAAATGTTTCATTCGATTGGGAATTTTTGTCTCTCGAGAATTCAAGAAAATTTGGAAAAGGATCCCATGTTTTATTCAGAAGTATGTCATAAAAGACAGTTTGGGCCATTATCAAATACTGCAATGTCATGGATGAAAGATTTCTTTTCAAAGCATGGAGAGTGTATGCCAAATAGAGAGACAATACATATTCCAGATAATTTTTCAAGACAAGAAATCTACAATTTATACAAAGAATATGCAGAAGCTGCTGAGGGACATGGCATGTTTATTACATATCAATATTTTGTGTAAGTATGGAAGAAAGAATTCTACAATGTCCGTATTCCTAAGAAGACAAGGATGGGGATTTGCAGTACATGTGCTTCTCTTAAATAAAAAAGGGACAAATGTGAAGGGTCAGAAAGAGGTAAGCATTCATAAATTTAACTTTTAAAATTGTAAGTCATCAACTATAAAAACATATTTCTTAATGATTTTTTTTTATGTTGTGTAGCTTTAATTGTCAAAGAACTTTAGGAGCACCACGAACAACAAACAAACGAAAGGAAGAAGTTGTACAAGCATCGAAAGAAGTGTTATGATAATCCAAATAAATATTTGGGTTTGATAATTGATGGTATGGACCAGAAGAAAACACTTTTACCACATTTTGTTCGCACACCCAAAAATCTACAAGAGGAAAATTTTATTCAATTTCACTTGGTCGGTTGTATGGTCTTCAATGGGAAAATGTTGCCAAGGGTGTACTTCACAGCTCCAAATATTCAATGATGCAAATCTGACCATAACCATAATTGATGATGTGATTTCTCATTGGTCTGGTAATCTTCTTGAAGTTTTGTATCTACAATTGGACAACACTTACCGTGAAAACAAAAATTAGGTTGTTTTTGGGTATCTGAACATGCTTGTTGAATTGAGAGTTTTTCAAAAGGTAAAGGTTGGTTTCCTTCTTGTTGGGCACACTCATGACCATATCGATCAGATGTTCAGTCGTTTCTCAGTCACATTGAGGAGGAAAGAAGTTGGGAGCTTGCCATCACTAATTGAATGTATTAAGAAATCATACATGCCAGAGCCTGCTTTTGAAGTGTTGGAAGAAACTGTTGACATGCGAAGGTTTATTCTAGAATCATATGGTGAGGGGAAATGCATTGAACAACTTAATGATATTAGCTTCCAACATCAATTTCGTATAAAAAAATTTGATGGGAAAACACTAATATGGGGCAAGAAGTTTTCAATTACTACAGAATGGGCACCATCATCAGGTTTTCAATTTTTGAAGTTCATTCCAGATCGCCCAATATTTGCATCAAAAATATTGTTATTACAATTAGTTGGTGAAGTTCAGAATGCACATAGAAAAAATAGACATATAAATTATTCTGATTGCCTAGAAGAAATTAAAAAATGTATTAGATATACATATGAGTACTTTGACATTGCTGATTCAGTTTGGTGGGAGCCCATTTTTCAATAATCAAAGTGATATCATTTCAAAAACAACCAATGAAGATATACCTTTGAAAAATCCATTTATTTTGCCACAAAATGTGTCGAATGAACAAGAGGAAGTAAAAATTGTTGAACAACAACAAACTCAAGGTATTATTAATTCTTCACAGGAAATGGAAAGAGAGATGTATATTGGTTCCAGAAGATCTCGTGCACAACGTGAAGCCATGCAAGACCTTTATAGGGGTTCAGTATATGATATTAAGGAGGGTTGCATGATTGCAGTGCTAGTAGATGGAGATCCCAAAGGCTATCCATTTTGGGTTGCTAAAGTTATAAAGGTCTTTACAGAAAATGAAGATGTTACAAGTGTTGAAGTACATTGGTATGCCACAAATACACACCCATTCAATGGTGTGTATAAGCCAGAGATGGTAGTTGACAAAAAAAATGGTGGAAAAAGAAAAAGAAAGGGTACAAATATAAACCGTCGCCGCACAGACATATTACAATTGGAGGATGTTGACATACTTGTTTATGACTTCAATTTAAGAAAGAGAGGAACTCTTCGCTTCAAGCTGATAGAGATTCTGAAAAGGTTGTTACCAGAAGGAATAGTGTTGACATGGGAGTCTGCTGAAACCAGTCGTAGATCTAGAAGACTTTTAAAACCTGGAATGTTGGGCATGCATGTGGACTCAGATGGGGCACTAGTTGATGAAAGAGGAGAATATGGAACATCTTCATCAGCATCTAGTCACTCATCTGAAGATGTGAATTGTGATGGTGTGCAAGAAAATATGAGTGATTTTGAATAATTGTTTAAGACAGATTATATAACTGATGTATGCATCATATCTTCAAATAAAATTAATGTTTTCCATATGTTGTTAAATGAGAAGTTATGAAGCACTTTTATGTTTTTGGATTATGTCTTAAGTATGATAAATTTTATTGTTTAAGTATCTACAATGCAATATCAAATTAGAGATATAATGTTTGTTTTATTCAGTATACAAATACAGACTTTTGATTTCATTGAGTGATATACTTTGTTCATAATGTCATGGTTTTTTAATTTTATAGTTGAAAAAATTTCAATTTCTTTTGTATCTAGCATGTTATGGTTGAAAACATGTTAAATTTATACTTAAGAAAGAAAAATGATATTCTACCAAAAACATTAATGTGTTTTTTCCTCATAAACAACTTTGTTTGAGACATAAAAATTTGGTTTTATTAGCATTTTTAAAAATTTTGAAAATTGACCCTAAAAAAAAAAATCATTGTTCCAGTATCATCACTTTCGTTTTAAAGCTATATTTTGCACGAAAATTTCATAGTAAATTTCATAGTCACTACCATTTTTAAAACATCGTTCCAGTAGACACACTTTTCGTTTTTAGCACTGTTTTTTATGTTTTTTTGGGGTTTTTTTGCCAGAGTTCCCATTTTGAGTTTATAGTTCCCATTTCAAAGTTTACATTGTTGCAACCTCCTCGCGTACTACAGAGAGGCACAGGAAAATTGTAAGACCTTTCACTATTCGTGGTTGTTTCTCTCAATTGTGCTCTTCACGTGCGAGATGCCAGAGGACAGCCAGTTTCCTCCTGTGGAGAAGGATTTACCAGAAGCAGCAAAAAGTTTGCATCTCTCTAGGCCACAAAAGATGTTGTGTGGATCATAGAGAGAAAAGTCTTTGGGGTGCTGATGGACACGAGCATGTGCATGGCCATCAACCAAAATCCGTAGTTGTCAACAACCATGTTCAAGAAAATTTCAGGGTATGCAGAGTTCAAAGCAGACTTCCACCATGTCTACATCCGGGCGTGAAAGGACCCTGAGCAGAAATGGTTCGACTTACCCTACCTGGCTACAGATGACACTATTGTAGAGGTCATCAAGCACTGACCAATAGAGTGGCATTCCACATCCGATGTGGCTATCAGAACTAGCAAGTCGATGGAGAAAAATAAAAAGGAAACGTCCAGACAAAAGGTTCAATAGTTGGCTGAGAAGAGGAATAAAGAGGCCAACATGAAGGCCAGGGTAGAAGCAGAGTGTGCCGCAAAGGAATAGGAAGAGAAATAAGAGCGTGGCTCCAAAAGAATTCAGAAGTCTCCTTCGCCCCAAACGAAGGAAGTAGAGCGGTCAGAGCAAGGCAGTGGAGACCAATAGGAAAGCACTCCCTTCCGAGTAAAGCAGAACAGGGAGCAAGAAAAGGAAGGACCGCGAAAGAAGACAAAAGCCACCAAGTCATCGCTAGATCTAATTGATTTTATGGATGGTGACTTAGATGAAATTGGAGACAAGGTGCAGGATACAATAGTAGAACTACTATAGCATTTTGAGTAGCAGCAAAAGCAGGCACTGAACATTACCCAGACGGGTCTACACGAGCTACAGATCCAGACAACGAGAATCCAGGTGGGTGCAGGACATCAATAAGTTTGGCGTTGGGGACCACTCAAGCAGCAAAGATGGTTTGGTAAATGGATCTCCGGGCAGTCGCGCTATCTGATGGAGCTTTGAGCGCAAAGGAGGCCGCTGACAAGGCTACTGTCGGCACTTTGAAGAATATTGGCCGCAACCTGGCCGCGCTCCCCAGTGAGTTTCTTCACACACTTCAAGTAGGTGTGATAGCAGAAGTTAAGGCCTGGGAGAAGCACACGCTGATCATGATCAGCGAGTACAAAGTCAACAACGAATAGATGTTCATGGAGAAATCAGTAGCGCTAGAAGCATGGAAGAAAGTTCAGGTGCAGAACTAACAACTTGCAGTCATGGTAGCCGAGGCATGTAGAACATTCCCTGAACTGCATATCCCAAGAAAGGGTCATTGGAGGCAAAGATCAAGAAGTTGGTTGCAAGTGTGCGTGACACAAAGACGGAAGTGGCCAAGGTTCAGTTTGAAATAAACCTAAAAATCACAAAGTTTGAATTGAAGTCACGGTGTTCAACTCCACTAGAGGTTAGAGAACAGTACAAAGTAGTTGTAAAGGATGGAGTCACAGCAGTGGATGCTGCGGTGGTGGATTGCACTGTGCTTTTCGAACAAACCATGGAGGTAGTCACAGAGATGTAGGAAGATCCTAACCTGCAGAGGTTAAACACAGAAGCCCGTGAATTGCAACAGTAGTATGATTAAGCGAGAGCAATGGCATATAGCATCACTATAGCATAGCGATTGGCCAAGCTGCATGAGGCGAAAGAGTTGCTTGAACAGGTGGAAGTAGCGCAAAGGAAAGAGGCGGTCCTCAAGGCTAGATTGGGGCCTTGGCTGGATGAGGCCTATGTTATCTCCGCCAACATTGAGGAGAAGTTGGCAAGCCTACAGAAAATGCTATAGAAAACAAAGGAAGACAGTGAAGGACTAGCAACAGAGCAACTGGTGGAGAATATCAAGCAGGAAGCCACGTAGAGCGCAGCTGAGGTAGCAATAGCACAAGTTGAGTTTGGGGTCCTCCACAGTAAGATCTTTGTGCCAGTAGAGTGACTCGAGGGCGAGTCATGATATTTATGTTGGAGACCTGTTAGGACAAGGTCCCCTAGGGTCCATTTTGGGGAAAAAGCCCAAGTTTTGTTGTATAAAATGTAAAGTCTCCGCAAGTTGTGGTCGCGGAGCACGTAGATAGTAAAGTTTCATAAAGGGCTTTACCCTTCTTTTATGTAAGTTGTGTCGGCTTTTGTAGATCCACCCATGGTCCGCGAACCATAGGATTGTATAAGTAAGAGAGTCTTATAAGGCATGTAACGAAGGATGATGAAGATGAATGTAATGAGTCAGTAGACGAAAGAGTGAATAAGTTTTAGGGTAGAAGAGAGGCTCTGTTGATATGTGCGCAGAGGCCTAGAGTAGAGTCTGCAGCTGAGTGTGTGGACCCCTGCAGCTGAGTGTGAAGGCAAGTCTTAAGTCTATAAGAAGAACTGAAGTATTAACAAAGATATTATTCCATAAATTCTCGTGTTCGTCCATTTACTTCTGTTATGAATGAATGTGCTATTATGTTATGATAAATAATGGGTTTATGAATTAATATTGTATTGATGCACGACTTTACATGATTTATATTGCCATATGAATGCAAGTAATAATAATTGTTTACACAAAGAATATCTTGTTGCATGTTAAAGTTATCAAATACTTAAGCCGATTTGGGTAAACACGGAAGTAGGAGTAAACACAGAGGTGCGTAAGTGGTTGATTCACTTATTTAGGGTTCGCAGGAGACCGTTGTGAACATTCGTGGAGGTATAGAAGCTGATTAAGGGTAGTTATATCGATAAGTCCTAGAGGCTTATAAATTTGCGTGAATGCATGTTTAGGACACAAAACGACATTACACTAATCTTTGGGTGCAAAAACTTGGTTCCAGCATCCCCCCATACTACTTCGGGTGAGACTTCAGTCTGCGCTCCGCGGTTTGATGCCGAAAGGGCCAGTAGTGTAGGGATTTGTTTGGTGAAACTAACTCTGAACCTGGGTCAGGCCCATTAAGCCAACAAACAATAAGAACTGCAAACAACATATACATCCTAAATACGATTGGAAAGGAATGTTTCCTACGAAAGGAAGATGAAAGTTGTATTTGGCATGGACGATTGGGGTTTATACACTGACAATCTTATCAATATTAGTAAGAAGGAAGTTGTAATGGATATGCCTGAAATTATAAAACCTTCAAATATTATGTGCAAGTCTTGTTAGCATGGACAAAATACAAGAGTTGGTTTCAAAACTAAGGAACATTCAACAAAAAAACCCCTAGAACTTGTACATACCAAGTTATGTGGTCCAACAAGAACAAAAGGACTAGATGGCGAACAATACTTAATGTTGCTTATTGATGACTACACAAGGATGACCTTGGTTTATTTTCTTTAAAAAAAAGTCAAAAGCTTTTGAAAATTTCATAATATTCAAGGAACTTGTTGAAAATGAAACCAATTTAAAAATAAAATGCTTGAGATCATAAAATGGAAGAGAAATTATTTCAAATTAATTCAATGACTACTGTGAAGAACATGGAATAAGAAGACACTTCTCAACAGCTATAACTCATCAGCAAAATGGAGTGGTTGAAAGAAAGAACATAACTATGGAAGAGATGGCTAGAACTTTGTTGCATGAATCCAGGCTAAGTAATATCATTTGGGTACAAGTAGTACATACAATTGTTCATATTTTGAATAAATTATTGCTCAAAAGAAACAATGAAAAAACTCCCTATGAACTGTGGAAGGGAATACCAGCTAGTGTCAAGGATTTCAGAATATTTTGAAGCAATTTTACAGAAAGAGGGATGACTAGAAGTTAGGAAATATTTTCTCTAAGATAGATGAAGGAATAATTGTTGGGAACTCATGTAAAAATAAAGCACACAAGTGCTACAATCTTAGACTCAAAAATATAGTAGAAAACATCAATGTAAAAATTAATGAAACAAACTTGTTGAAGACCAAGACCGAAAGAAAAAATCTACACATATTTGAAGAATAAGAAAGGAAGAACCAAAGCAAGAGGTAGAACAAGAAGCAAACAATTAAAAATATTTGCAGACACCTTCTAGGACACTTAAATGTTGGTATTAGAAGAAGCATCCACCAGAAAAAATCATTGGGGAAAAGAGTGCAGGAGTATAAACCAAAAGAAGAAAAAAACCCAAAAATCAGAGCAAGGCCATCTATCACTAATGTCGACAACTAAACCAAGTAACTTTGAGGAAGCTAGAAAGGATGAAAAATGGATCGAAGCCATGGAACAAGAATTAAATCAAATTAAGAAGAATCATACATGGGAACTTGTTCCAAGAACCAAGAACAAAAATGTGATTGGTAAAAAATGGGTCTTCAAAAACATACTAAATGAAGATGGAAAGGTGACCAGAAACAAAGCAAGGCTAGTGTGCAAAGGATATGCCCAAGTTGAAGGGATAAACTTTAAAGAAATATTTGCTCCAATAGCTAGAATGGAAGCAATCACAATGCTATTGGCCTATGCATGCTCCAAAAGAATCAAAGTGTATCAGATGGTTATACAATCAACCTTTCTTGATGGGGATCTAGAAGAGCAAGACTACATATAATAGCCAGAAGGATCCCTATTATCAAAAGATGAAGACTATGTTTGTAGATTGAAGAAATCCATATGTGGAGTTAAGCAAACCCCTAGAGTTTGGTACTCAAGATTGGACATGTATTTGTAACAATAAGGATTCAGAAAGCAAAATGTAGACAATAATATCTACACAAAGGAAGATCACGAAAATATGATCATCATTGAAGTATACTTTGATGACATCATCTTTGGAGGTGATGATGATAGATTAAGCTAGAACTTTTCAAAATACATGCAGAATGAATTTGAAATGTATTTTCTTGGGGAGTTGACTTTCTTTTTGGAACTCTGAATATCTTAGTTATATGGAGGTATGTTCATCTCTCAAACCAAGTACATCAAAAAAATGTTGAATAAGTTCAAAATGGAAGACTGTAAACATGTGAGCACACTTATGGTCACCAGACGCAAGTTGAACAAAGAAGATGAATCCCATAAAGTGGATCAAAGACTCTATATATCAATCATGGGTAGCCTACTCTACGGGACAGCTTCAAGGCCAAATGTAATACAAACAATTGGACAGGTTGCAAGATTTCAAGAAGCACCAAAGGAAACTCATGTTCTAGTAATGAAAATAATATTCAGATATCTCAAAAGTACAACAAAATTTGGGTTGTGGTATCTGAAATGCAAGGAATTGACACTAGTAGCTTGCATAGATACAGATTGAATAGGAAGTATAGATGACAGAAGAAGTACAAGTGGAACAACCTTCTACTTGGCAGCATGTTTAGTATCCTGGTTGATAAAAAAGAAATCTTCAGTATCCTTGTCTACAATAGGAATAGAATATATTTCAACAACAACATGTTGTACTTAGGTCATTTGGATGAAGAAAACCTTGCAATACATACAATTAAAACATTATGAGCCTATTCTGATACTTTATGACAACAAAAATACAATAAACATCTCCAAGAATCTAGTGATATATTCCAAGACCAAGAATATTCCTATGAAGTTACACTTTCTAATGGAACGAGTCACAAAAAATAATATCAAGCTAGAGTACGTTGGGACGAAGGAACAAATTGCATACATCTTCACCAAACCACCTCCTCGAGAGACATTTGAGTATCTCAGACAAAAACTAGGAGTAATTTCTACTCCAAACTGATCTGCACAATCTTCAGCAAAGAAAGACAAGGGGAGAGACAGTGTCAAGGGGAGCTACCCTTTTTCCATTGATTTCAAAAGCAAAGAGAAAGATTAAGAAGCACAAAGACAGGGGGGCATGATCATAGGGAGAATATCATGGTTGTGATCAATATCAAAGGGGGATATTATTGAAAAAAATTGACATTTATGTCAAATGTTGTCTAAATGAAACAGAGTTACATATTCAAACAGTACATTTCAAAATATTGTTTTTTTTTTTTTTATGCCCCATTTGGATACATGTCATTGAAGGAATTTTTAATCCATTTATCTATCTCAAATGGAATCATAAATTATATGGCTGGAAAACTTATTCCGAGACATTTTCAATGGTATATGTCACTCCTTCTAAATCTTCATGGTTAAGAAGAACTATTTTTGAATTTTTGATGCTCAATTTGAATACCCTATCTTTGAATGTATTTTTAATCCATTAACCTAGCTTAATGGAAGCATAACATATGTGGTTGGAAATATTATTTCAAGTTCTTTCCAACATTATACAACACTCTGTCTAACTCCTCACAATTGAGGAGAAACAATTTTTAAAATATTCACTATACATTTTTCTAGTTACACAAGTCATTCCAACCAGTGGACAAGTTGGCCCACTAGACCCCGGATGCACTATAAATAGGCGTGAGATGGAGAATTTAAATTCATCTGCTCAAGAAAATTCAAATATGTTAATGAAATTGAAGAATAGGAGTTCCAAGGTTCATACCTCATGAACTATGAGTGAAAAGGAGATGATTTGGAGAGACTTTATGGGGAGCGATTTTTGTCATATTTTTAAAAAGTTTTGGCTTGTTTTAGAAAGACATTTTTGAATCATTTTGGAAGGATTTTTTGCATGCTTTTTGAAGTTTTCATTCCTAGCTTAGGGCTTATTGAGCATGAATTATGCTGATAAGGAGGTCGATTTCAAGGATTATTTGTTGAGGGAAGTTATGTTGTTAAGAAGGTCAGGTTTGAGAAATCAAGTGCTTGTGTGAAGAGCAAAGGAGCATCTGTGAGAAGGGAAGACTTTCTTTGATTAATATTGACTCTTTTACAATATTTGGTGTTTATAATCAAGTAGTTGGTGCTTCCTTTTAGTTGGTGTTGATAAACTAGGGAGTTGGTACTTCCATTCAATTGGTGTTAATAAATGAAGGAGTTGGTATTGATAAACCATGGAATTGGTGTAAGCGGCTGAGAGTAGAGCACACAATCTCATATCAACTCCTCAAATTAACCAAACACAAAAAGAACCCAAGACTTGGAGGAAGAAAAAGGAAGAAATGAAAGAAGAATGTGGAGTTGTCTTATATGCCCAAAACCCAAGAAGTAATTGATATGTGGACAATGGATTTTCTAGGCATATGACATGCGATGGAATCCAATTTGTGTCACTAAATGAAAATAAGACAAGAAGTGTCATTTTTTGTAATGACGCACCAAGAAACTGTTAATTTTTCATGATTTTGTTCTATGTTACAACTATTACTTCGACAATATCCAATAGCATCCAATTTAACAGTTTCACTTCTTCAATTATCTAGTATAGTTGAGAAATATTAGATAGAACAATTAGACAAATGCACAATGAAATATAAGAGACAAGAGATACAATAGTTGGTCAATGACCAAGGAAAAACCCCACTAGGGGGAAAACCCTTGCAAATATTCTTCTATTAGATTGTATTCAAATGTTCAATAGAGAGAGTACATCATCTAATATCAATTTCAATATCCAATATCCAATCATCTATCCAAAAACAAAGATGAAAGAGAGAGAGTCAACAATAGTCAACTCAAGTGCATATATGTCACATTTAACAGCAGTCAACGGCAACAATCAATGCCCTAACTAGTCAACAATTCATGGTCAAATCATCCCTTCAGTAGCTTAGTCTAGGACAAATCAAATTCATCCTTTAAAGATGGTCAAAGATAAGTCAAAACAATCTCAAAAAAAAAGGTCAAACTCTTTCAAAGGCTGCTTTTTTTTCTTGCGGTCAGCCCTACAATTAGCCTTGGTCAAAGTGCCCAGAAATTCTCTTGTGCCAAAATATGCGTCCTGCAAAAATCAAATTTTGGTGGAAAAATCGCAGTCAAATGATAGGTCAAAGTGGCTAGTCAAAACTAGTCAACGCCCTGCAACTGCTCTGTAACTCGACCTCCAATAGTTTTGTAATTCAACCTATAAAAATAGTCCCTTGTCCTTCACACATGTGAGAAAATATTTTCTTCTCTGAGTTGTGAAAACTAATAGGAAGAGGAGAGATAAGATATGTGTGTGATGATGAAGTGCTAAATGAGGATGAAGGCTAGTTGTATTTATATAAATTGATGAGGGTGAAAATACATGTTGATTGGGCTTTATGAGCCAACATGATGGTGTAGTCTACCTTGTCAATTTGCACATGAGTGGGCTTTAATTTAAAAACACACTTTTCCTTCCGATTTGAGTGACCTAAATTAGGTCGGTTTTGATCCTTTCGAAAAGAGGAATTTAATACAATAATGATCTCCAGCAAATGAGATATCCAAAATGGAATTTGACCCTAGTTGCATAATTTAACAAAAACATCAAGGGCAAAGGAACATTGAGCTTGGACAATAGAAGAAGTAGAGCTCAGAATGTTCTCTTTGCAGATGGTCTCAAGCACAATCTATTAAGTGTAATTTTGTGTAATTCAAATGTGTGACCAAGGGTATGATGTTACCTTTCGCTCCAAAGGCTATGAGATAAAGTCAAAAAACATAGTGAAGATCATAGTAAAGAGTGTGAGAACCTTGAATAATGTGTACATACTCAAGAAAGAAAATGAGAATTTCTATTTGGGAAGCTTGATGAGAGTTGGTTGTGGCACATAAGACTGGGACACCTAAATTTTGACCATATTGTGAAGCTAAAAAAATTAGGATCTTTACAGGACTTGTCAAAAATTTCTAGGCCAAGAAACACAATCTGTAAATCATGTCAAATTGGCAAGCAAATATGAGTTTCCTTCAAGACCAAAAAAAATTATCCACCAGGCCACTACAACCAGTTCACATCAATTTATGTGGGCCCTCAAGAACTGAGACTCCAAGTGGTGAGATATACTTCATGTTGATTATTGATGATTATACCAGACTTACGTGAGTTACATTTCTAAAGGAGAATTCTAAAGCATTTGAAAAGTTCAAGTTCTTCATAGCCTTGGCTAAGAACCAAACTAATTGCAAATTAAAGTGTGTAAGGTCAAACCGAGGTAGGGAGTTCTCTTCAAATGAGTTTAATCATTTTTGTGAAGAACATGGCATAAAAATACACTGCACTATTGCTAACACCCCATAACAAAACGATGTGGCTAAAAGATAAATCATATCAATGCAATAATTAGCAAGAGCAAAGATGGATGAAAAAAAATCAGGAAAATAGTTTTGGGTTGAAGTTATTCGTACAAAAATTCAATCTTTAAATAAAGCTCACTCAAGGCCAAATAGTAACAAGACTCCATACGAAATGTGGTATGGAAAACCAACCACAATAAAGCACTTTAATTCCTTTACAAGGAAGTGTTATATCAAGAAAAATGTTAAGGATCTTGGTTAGTTTGATGCAAGGGTTGATGAATGAATATTTTTGGGATATTATAAGAAGAGAAAGGGCTACAAATATTACAATAAAAGGTTATGAAAAATAATTGACTACGATAATGCCAAGGTGGATGAAGAGTTACCTATCAAAAGCAAGCAGCCAAGAGTTCTTATTCCACTTGATCAGACTAGTAGTGAAGATGGAGCAGAATAGCTTGGAAAATCAAGAGAAGAGGAAGAAGCACAAGCATAATGCTCTAACTCAAAAACTTCCTCAAGGCATGTACAAAATCATCATCCTACAAATCAAATTTTGGTGATGTTGATAGTGCTGGACCTACCAACATTTAGGGGATCACCCTGATATGAAGTCCCAACTAGACCTCGCACCATTTGGTGTGGGAGTCCCATCTGGTATGATGGCCCGGTTGCCATTGTCTTAAGGATTTTCCTCAACTCTTGCTTGTCAGCACAGGAGAGTGGTTTGCTTTTTCTTCGAGAAGTGAGGTTCGCGTGCCTGGTGAGTGTAAGTTTACTTGTGTTAATGGTTCATTAACTGTGAGGGAAAGAAGGTGAAGGTGAGGTCCAGGTTGAAAGGGATCAGTCCCAACTCGGCTAGGAACACACAACACAAAAGGACATACACAAATTTCGGTGGAGCAGTCCACTCGGATGTGGTAGTCACAACATACAAGGTAGGATAACACGTACAACACTCACGGAATAGTCTAAACTAGTCCAATGGTTGTTACATCAAGGTTCAACTAAAAGGTTTGTCTGATGTCCGGCAGAGCAATCGATATGGATGGGAAATCATTAACAACATATACAACACATTTCCATTAATATATTATGCATTACAACAAATGAAATAGTTCAGATGTAGAACACAGGTTAAAGAAACATGCATTACAAGTTTTAAAGAGGTCTTACAATAGATACAATACATGTGTGAAAGCATGTTGGCTACTTTCAGGCTTCTGAATTAAGTGAAAGTTCCAAGACACATCGTTACACCATACATCACTAACCCCGTCAGTAGGACGTTGGAGCCACTACTTACTCAAAGAAAATATTATGAACTCTCTTGGCTACACGGGAGGAGCTGAGATGAAAAGTCCTTTGCATGTACAAATGAGGGGGTATTTATAGCCAAGGGTAAAACTGACGCTTGTGGCTATTCGACTACCCTCATGAGCATTTGACTTCCATGACTCTTCGACTTACATGACTCTTTGTTCAACAAGTGGGTCTCTTGGACTTCCACGTTACATCACATTGATTGACAACAAGCCCATAGTGGAGATGTGGGTGACATGACTCATGACATGACTCGACATGACTTGACATGACAATGCTAGTACATTCATGCTGATGTTGGAGCTCATGTCGAGCTATAGTGTTGCTGAATGACAGATGTCTTCATGGTGTATCATAGCTTCACCTTCACATGGCGAAGTGTGTGGAGTCTTCAATGGTCCTTGGTTCGCTTGATGAAGCTTTCGCATGTTGTTCCTTGCTTGCATGTTGGAAGGCTTGACAAGCTCATCTGTTCACGAAGGTGCATGTTCATCGCGTTCGTCCGCTTTGCATGCTTCGTTCATTCGTCCGTTGGTGAATTTGTCATTATGTATGTGCTCCCTTCGTTCATCTCATTTGTCGTCTTGCCATGTTCGTTGGTGTACCTACAATTGCAGTCACTCATGACGATTTGACATCAAATCCAAAACCTCCTAGTCTACCATGACACATGATCATTCAGATGCAGGTGAACAGGAGAGGTAGCAAGGTTGTGATGTGAGATGATGGCTCCAGGAAACTGCTAATGAAAACTGCACAAGAACCACTGAGGGATGGAGACAAGCAATCTGAGTCGACAGTGACTGTCTGCAAGGTCTGGCTCAACTGAGAGGCAAAATTGCACAAATTTTGGGAGGAACAGTCTGGGCTGCTGGAAGGCAAGGAAAGCATGCTCTGTGCATTTTTTAGAATGAACGGGCAGCAATGCTGGAAAGCTAGATTTGCACAATTTTCTAGAGAAATAGTTCAGGCTGCATGAAGGGTCAGCAGGCAGGGATTGCACAGTTTTTCTAAGGAACTGCCTGGGAGACTAGCAGTCAAAACTACGCAATTCCCAAAGGGAACTGCTAGTTGGTTACTGGGATCACTGGCAGCCAAAATTGCGCAATTCCCATAGGGAACTTCCAATTGGCTACCAGGGAGACTGGCAGCAGAAACCGTGCGATTCCCAGAGGGAACTAGTAGTCTGCTGCTAGGGGCTGCTAGCAAGGAAAATTGCACTGAGGCCAAGAGGCCAACCTGCTGATCATCTCTATGCAATTTCTGAGCTGAGATGACTGATGAGTAGCGAAAGGCCTGCTCATGAACATTACACAATTTCTGAGATGAAAAATTGGTCGACTATTGGGAAGACTGACTGGGAAAACTGCACAATTTTCTGAGGGACATGGATGGGCATTTGGTGTCTATCCAGCCTGTCTATACAATTTCCTCAATCAATTGAGTGGGTGAGGTCAGTGGCCTCTACACAATGTTTTGAGGGGAGTCAGTCCCGGGGTGACTATCGGGTCCGATTGTGCGGGTGACCAGCATGAGAGTTGATTGGATTGCTTGCAAGAAGCACAGCTTGAAAAGACTAGCTTGGTGCTTCTACACTATTCTGGTTTGCAGTCAATCAAGTCGATGGCAGGGTGATGGTCTGGCTATCATAGGGTTGTCAACCCATCAGAACCTTCAGCAAAAATGACTAAGTGTGTGAAAAATCAAAAGATGCATAGGTGATCATACGAACACACACTCGCATGACTTGACGATGAAATGACCAAACCATCCAGACACACATGTTCAACAAGACTGACCGATGGTGTAAGCGACAGTGTAACAGCACAAGTAAAACTAAAATTAATGTCAAAAGGAAAACAATTCTTTCAATGAAATTATACCTGTACTTTCCAGCTGCGAAGTGACCACAAGATTTGGGGACGACTCTCCTCCCAACCGTAGGCTCAATTGTGCAGGATTCTGCCACAACTGGCCACCCCCTAGCCCTCAATCAACGACTACTGCCAGTATTCCTAAGTCTTAGTACTCTCCCAAGAGAATGAAGATAGAACCTCAGAATGATCGAACCCCTTTCCATCCTCCTCATCATTCATTAAATAGAAAAAAACCTTGGAAGGGAGACCACATGCACACCCTCCATGTGTCTGCATGCTACATGCACACCCTCCATGTGTCTGCATGCTACTTTTTCTCTATTTTCCTTTGATTTTTTTTGATAATTTTCTTTTTATTAGAGCTTTAATATGGTTATTACTATTTTTATTTACTTATTTCTTTTAATATCATTTTTATTTATTTA
>APFE030514370.1:0-27647 GCA_000404065.3 Pinus taeda
TGGTTATTATCATTTCAATAGTTCATCTTATGAATTTGTTTCCTTTTAGTGGGTAAATATGCATTTGAGAAAAATCTTGATAAGTTAGTAACCCTCAATGGAGATGCCCGGTTTGATGGGTTTATATGCATTATGATTATTATCACAAACCCTTCACTGATGAAGGGAAAGAAATAGTTGAAGGAAACTAATGACAAACATACAATATTTTTGCTTATATGCATGTATATATCTTTGAACAGTGACTATATGATGTTACATATTTTTTGATAGGCCATGGGCTTCACTGTGACTAGTTATAACTTATATATATATATATGCACTTGGTGAGGATGGTCTGCCCCCTTAAAGCAAGGAACAATTTTTGGCTACTACAATATGTAATTTTCATCATCTTTTTTTCCTTTTTGGAAAAATATATATAAACCACCTGTAAATTTTCGTTGTAAGTTGCATTTTCACCTGTATATAAAATGGATTCAACGCATTGAAAATTTCTTTTTTTAAACTACTTTATTTTTATATAAGTTAATATAAGATTATATTATTTCATATTTCCTATGGACATCTAATTTTTTACCACTTCTCCTTAGTATGAACACCATTATTGATATTTTATAATACTTTTAATTAAACAAACCAAACACACATATCTCAAATACCCAATTTCAACAGTGAGCGATTTGATTTTCACACAAAAATCAAAGTATACAAGATATACAAAAACTGGGAGTTCCAGTCGATTGAAAACTGTAATCTTTTCTTTTAAAAGCTTCGAACCTTCACAGCCCAGTGCAAAAGATGCTTGCATGATACTAAAAATTTTAGCATCTGCGATTAATCACTTCGATAATCTCAAATACCCAGTCCCAAGATCCGGCTATTTTCTTTTCACACAAAAATCAAGATACTCAACCAAGAAAAAAAACAATTGTTGATGACGGTTTTTTTCTAAAGTTTTTTATTTAACTTATAGTGGTCCTTTTGTTAATCCATTGCACTGTGAGAGAGAGCGATATGCCATTAAAAGCATCCCAAATTTGCATATGGCTTCATTCACACCCTCTCGGGAATTTTAAAGATTTTATGATTGGGGAGCTTTTTTTATGACTGGGGAGCAAAGCTGTGAACCCCTGAATAAACCCTTCAACAATGCACAGGAGACTAGCATCCAATTAAACTCACATGCTCCGCCCCACTCACTTATTGTACCCTGATTTCAACCTTGCTCTGTCAATTAGACAACACACAATACATAGAACTACACAAGCAACAGAAACAATAAAATTAGACCATGGCTGCACCGAAGCTTGAAGATATCACTCATTGCCCAAAACAACAACTACATTGGTTGGATTACTCCATCGACTCCAATCCACCGTGGCGTAAGATTTCTAAGCATCATATCTCTTCTACTTTGTTTTCTCCTCTTTCTACCTAAAGAAATGTTTAGGTAAGTCGAGAGTAATTTTTTGTGCTTTGTTTTTGGGATAGGCCTTTGAGTTTCTAGCAGTGCGAGAATCAATGTTTTTTTTATAGTCAGTATGCTTGCTTCCAATGGCTTAAAATAGACTTGGGAAAATAGTTATCTGTTGAAGACCGTAAAGAGTTCATAAATATCATTAAAAACAAAATTAAAAAACAACTAATTAAATAGTAATTGAATATAAATTATTGCTGGAAAAAATTACAAAACTGACTTTTACCATATCTAAACCAAAAATACTAATAATAGTGGTTGACATGGAGTTGAACTTCCTTGAACTATAAATAAAATAGGTTAACACATTATTACAAATATGGTTAAACTAGAAAACACATTATTACAAATATAGTAAAACGATAATAAATAACAATACCAATAGCAAATTGTCCAATGTAAAACATCTTCGAGGAGAGGCTCCACTATCATGCTCTTTAACGCAAATAAAATCAAGATCGTTCATGAGATTCAAATTTTTGGAAAGTCTTGTCACCTCCCAATTTCAACAACATGGTTTCCTTCAATGACACGTATTTCTGCTCTAGATTCTTCTCCTTTCAAACCCTCCAGTTTTGCTAAAAACTGCTTCTACTTTTCTTCCTCCCCAACCCTGCACTGTGGTATTTGTATTTCCATGGTTTGGAGGGCAAGATCTGTCTCAAGCAACCAGTATATCACAACCATTTCTCTATCATTTAAATAATGTAGAAACACATTTAATGTCCAAACATTGAACAAAGAGAAATCTTGACATGATGGATTGGGAGCTCCCACAAACTAAAACCAATTTTAGAGGATGGAAAGCCCTTCAATCTCTTTCCCCTTTTTTCTTTTTTACACAGATTTCAATCTGATGGTTTCTCCACTGAATTAACTGAAAGCGTGCAAATAATTGGACCATGATGAACTTGACATAATACTACACAGATTTCAATCTGATGGTTTCTCCACTGACAAAGAAACATTTCTCCATGTTAAATTTCCAAATAGGAATCAAGTGCTACACTATGGTAGTGAACAAATCTCCCACTAAGTGTTTCAGGCCGCACGACCATTTCTCACTTTAATACAAAATAAATTTAGTAGAAAGACTCTTGGTTGGGGTCTATTAAGAAACCCTAATTGCACATGGGTTGGAACCCCAATTCAGACCTAGAGAAAGATAATCAAAGCGTCAAGGACAGGAACCTGACAGCCATAAGATAATGGGACCGCATACCCAAAATTCCATGCCTAGAGTTGTAAGCGGTCAAACCTAACAATCCATAGAAGAAAAAACAAAGATTAGCAGAATTCATGACTGGGTAGGGTGGCACAAAGCCCTAAATAAATAACAAAAGTGAAAGGAATGAGTTGGGAAATTCAATTTGCTAGCCAATGGATTTTCCCAATCTGCGAAAGGAGAGTTCATGTTCTTGGAATCAACTTACTGTAAGGAAGTATAGTAACCCTCACTAGGAAGTAGGGTATTATCCTTGTGCAACCATACATAAGTCTGTAATGAAAACCTTTGCGTTACTGTAGTTCGAAATAAAATAACCTATATCAACCAAATACCTAAATGAATAAGGGACATAGAAACAAATTATCTTTGCTATTAGCTCGTTTTACAAAACTAAATGACACCTCTCATAGCTGCAGAGTAAAACCACCTCTGGAAGATGGGAGAAGCTGCATGGCAGAAGGCAGAGGTAGTTATAACCCCACTAACAACAATTTGTAATTAAGAGAAACGAATCCCTGTGTAAATTCTATTATAACCCCACTAACGACAATCTGTAATTTTGCAGTGAGTAAACATCGACATATGACAAATTTTTACATAAATACAACTCTTGTTCAACAGGATCACTGGGTTTAGCTGATATTTCTATGATGTGTTCAATGGGATCTTTGAGATCGTTGGGAATCTTTTCGGTGGGTTATGGAAGTAGAGGTGCTCAGCCAGGTGCATGGTTTCAGAGACTGTTGTGAGTCAATTTCTGATGTTGTGGTACCAATAGCAAACTGTCCAATGTAAAACATCTTGGAGGAGAGGCTCCACTATCATTCTCTTTAATGCAAATAAAATCAATACCGTTCATAAGATTCCAATTTCTGGAAAGTCTTGTCACCTCCCAATTTCAACAACATGGTTTCCTTCAATGACGCATATTTCTACTCTAGATTCTACTCCATTCAAACCCTCTAGTTTTGCTAAAAACTGCTTGTACTTTTCTTCCCCCCTCACCCTGCAATGTGGTATTTGGATTTCCATGGTTTGGAGGGCAAGAGCTATCTCAAGCAACCAGTATATCACAACCATTTCTCTAGAGTTTAAATAATGTAGAAACACATTTACTGTCCAAAAATTGAACAGAGGGAAATCTTGACATGATGGATTGGGAGCTCCCACAAACTAAAACCAGTCCAGAGACTGAGACCAAACTTTGGTCTAACAAATTTATGTATTCAAAAATGTATTTTAAACATAAAAAAATCATAATCTTGCTTAAATCCTCAGATTTATTTATTTATTTATAAACTAAACTAAACCTTTAATATATATAACTCTACTTGTTTTAAAAAATATTTTAAAATAATAATCAATTATTATTATTTTTTAATTTCAAATAAATAATGATGATGATGGTGGTGGTTAACTGAGACCAAACTTTGGTCTATCGGACCTAAAGAAACAAATTATTTGGTTTGATTTAAGATTTTATTCCTATGTTCAAAAAGCATGGAGAGAAGCTTCCCAAGCCCACTATAATTTTGACAAATTATTTGGTTTGATTTAAGATTTTATTCCTATGTTCAAAAAGCATGGAGAGAAGCTTCCCAAGCCCACTATAATTTTGACATCGTAAAAGGCTAGAAAGAAGGTAAGTATCACTACAAAAATTATGAAACTGAGATTTAATGTGATTGTACACTAGGCACTCTAAGAGGAAGTGGTTTTCATCCTCGTTGTTCCTTTAATTTTGACATCGTAAAAGGCTAGGAAGAAGGTGAGTATCGCTACAAAAATTATGAAACTGAAATTTAATGTGATTGTACACTGGGCACTCTAAGAGGAAGTGGTTTTCATCCAAGGTGAGTATCGCTACAAAAATTATGAAACTGAGATTTAATGTGATTATACACTGGGCACTCTAAGAGGAAGTGGTTTTCATCCAAGGTGAGTATCGCTACAAAAATTATGAAACTGAGATTTAATGTGATTATACACTGGGCACTCTAAGAGGAAGTGGTTTTCATCCTCGATGTTCCTATTCTCACAGAGATGGGAGATCCTTTCCATCTATGGTGTTTTAGGCACTGCCGAACGACCTGTTTCACTATGGAACTCATATAATTTTGACATTGTAAAAGGCTAGGAAGAAGGTCAGTATCACTACAAAGATTATGAAACTGAGATTTAATGTGATTGTACACTGGGCACTCTAAGAGGAAGTGGTTTTCATCCTCATGAGTGGTTTTCATCCTCATGTTCCTATTCTCACTGAGATGGGAGATCCTTTCCATTGGGAGATCCTTTCCATCCATGGTGTTTTAGGAACTGCCCAACGACCTGTTTCACTATGTCACTATGGAGCCCATGAGAGTTCGTTCTATATTAATTTTCTTGTTTGAGCTAGTTAAGAGAGAGATACTTTACTTTTGATCTTCTAGGGTGGGGTTGATGATCTTCTTATAATAACTTAATTTTCTTTTAACTGCTAAATCTTTCTCACACCACATTTTTTCTTTGAACTTAGAAAACAATATTTTTAAAATCTTTCTCGCACCACATTTTTTCTTTGAACTTTTTTTCTTTGAACTTAGAAAACAATATTTTTAATGTTATTAGTGTTTTGCAATGCATCATTCTCGTTGATCTCCTAAATATTTAACCTTGTGTCTTTATACCATCCCCAAGATTTAACCTTGTGCTCCCAAAGATTTAACCTTGTGTCTTTATACCATCCCCAAGATTTAACCTTGTGCCTTTCTACCATCCCCGCTTCAGCCTTAGCTTAGGAAGTCTACTATCTCCTATGTTATTGAGTTTGATTTATTTTATTTTAAAAATATAATTTGTTAAAAAATATTAAATTAAAAACTTTTATTATAATTTTTAAAGTCTGATTTAATTTAAAAAATATAATTGGTTCTAAAATATTAACAAACTCACCATTAAAAACTTTTTATTATAAGTTTTAATCTTCTTACCATGTGGATATTTGGAACCCTCAAAATAATTAAATGGAAAACTACTATTTATTTTGGCCCATTAATTTTTTTTTATTATAAAAGTGGTTAGGTGGTTTTGGTGTGGTTTTGGCTAGAATTTAAAGCTAACTAGGAAGTCTACTACCTCCTATGTTATTGAGTTTGATTTATTTTATTTTAAAATATAATTCTGTTAAGAAAATATTAAATTAAAAACTTTTATTATATTTAAAGTGTGACTTAATTTAAAAAAATATAATTGGTTCGAAAATATTAACAAACTTCACCATAAAAACTTTTTATTATAAGTTTTTATATTAACAAACTCACCATTAAAAACTTTTATTATAGTTTTATATTAACAAAACCTCCACCATTTTAAAATTTTTTATTATAAGTTTTAATCTTCTTACCAAGTGGATATTTGGAACCCTCAAAATAATTAATTGGAAAACTACTATTTATTTTGGCCCATTAAAATATTTGGAACCCTCAAAATAATTAATTGGAAAACTACTATTTATTTTGGCTCATTAAATTTTTTTATTATAAGTTTTAATCTTCTTATTGGGTGGATATTTGGAACTCTCAGAATAATTAATAGGGAAACTACTATTTATTTGGGCTTGATAAGTAAAACTTACTATTTATTTGGGCCTGCTGCCTGCTGTAAAGACCTGCTGTAAAGCAAAACTTGAATATTTATTTAAATATGAAATAAAATGCATTTATATCTTTAAAGATTATATAGTGGCATTATAAGTGACTATTTATTTAAACATAATATAGAATGCATTTATATCTTTTTTTTTTAATAAAAATTCTATAGTGGAATTGTAAGTTAGGCCAAACTTGATTATTAATTTAAAAATGATATAAAATGCATTATATTTTTTTAATAAAAATTTCTATATAGTGGCGGCATTGTAAGTTAAAACATGAGCTTAAATATTTAACTTTCCATTAAAGTTTCACCGTAATGCCCATAGTTTTAATGCCCATAGTTTTAATCATCCGCAAATTTTATGCTTAAGAATTCAGATTAGTACATAATAATAACGTATCAAAAACTCCAACCTCCCCCACTTCAAAATAATAATACCAAGAAAGAACCCCACTTCAAAATAATAATACCACTTCAAAACAATATTACCAGGAAAGAAAGAATACAGAAGAATAATAAGTCTATGTAAAAAACTCCAACCTCCCACATTTCAAAAAAATATTACCAAAATAATATTACCAAGAAAGAATACATAGGAATAATACAAAGGAATTCAGGTTAGCAGATCGCTCCACATTCAGGTAGGCTGTGCGCTCAGCAACAGCATAATTGATCATCATAATCACACATAATATTTCACTATAAACCCTTCTCCTCTACATGAATAATGGATATCTTTCTCATTGATCGCCAAAGATAATCTTACAGGCCGAAGATGACCTCATAGGCTCAACACATGAAGGTTCCCTTCAAATATATAGTAGCGTGGATTCATTCAACTCCAGATGCAACCAGCGTGTGAACAGAGGGTAATAAAAATAATTTTCCATTATGGAAGTGTGATATTGATAACACAAGGAATTCCTTTTCATGGATAGAGGTTTAATAAATTAATAAGACTCTTCAAAAAAAAATCAGAACAAAACAAAACCCTACAAAAGTTTTAGTTTAATGGAATCATAGAAGGAAATATAACATACATGCAATGGATTTTACGCCATGTCAGCAAAGGACTACGGTCTCTGCGTCTGAGCAAAGGAATCAGACCTCTTCTTCCTGACATTCTGTTGAGGAGGGCATAGTGGTGGTGAAAATATCTACAATAGTGATTTCTTGGTACCCAGTTTGCCCTTTCTCAAACCCGTACTACCCACTTATTTTATCTTCCAAACGACAAAATTCTTCAGAACCCCGACTAACAAATCTCAGATAACAATTGCAATCAACAAGGTGAGAATATTTCACAAGCATTCTCAATCCATATGAATGCCTTTTAAAAAATGTGAAAAGCCTTCATCTAAAATGAATAAATAATAATACAAACCCATAAAACTCAGATAATTATATCAGAATTTAATGTTGATCATTAATGTGGCAACATACAATTTCAACCCCATATCAAAGCACGAGAAACCATGACTTAAGCACGAGAAACCATGACGAGAAACCATGACTTAAAATGGTAAATGAAACTAACGTCCTTATATCTCTCAAAATTATCACTGAACTTAATATATATTACTATTTATACTTCGTCACTTTAAACTACTCTCTATTTTATTTTAATCTAAATCTTGATGTGCTTCCATATTTTTAAAATTTATATTGATCCTTCCTCTATTTTACATGTACTCATCACTGATTTATATTAAATATTATTTAATAAACATTTTAGATAACACAAGTAAATGATCAATATTTATAAAATAAATATTACAATGAGCAAAATCATCTCGCGACCGTTCAAAAAAGAAACCTTAGCCTACATTCAAAGAGATGAAAGCCTCGGCAACAAAAAGTTTACCCAAAATTCACTAACCACACAGAATGGAAATTATAAACTCACGTAACGGAGAAGAAATAATAATCGCCTTTAAATAGAATCCAAAACTTAGAGTTGATAATACAATTCCATACGAAAATAAGAGTCTGTTAACAGGATTGTTTATAGGAGAGCTATCTCCAAAACATGTATGTTCATGAAAATAAGAGTCTGTTAACAGGATTGTTTGCAGGAAAAAGATCTGCAAAACACGTATATTCATTCTAACATTTACGAGAACCCAAAAATATTAAAAAGATAAAACCCTTAACTACGGCCAGTACTTATCTATTAATTTGCAAAACATAATCCCTAGAAATAGACTCACATGGATATTATATTAATGCAAACAATCAAGGATGGGAGCTCTGGACGTTAGGGAGAAAGTGAAGGTCGCTGAGCTTCTCCGGCTTTTCTTCTCCAAGACGATGAGATATGAAATCACTGGAATTTATCTTCACCTCAACTGCTCAAAAGCCGACCTGGCGCACCACCCAAAGCCTTCAATTGTTCTAGCACCAGAGCCTTCCATCGTCTCGTCTCCTCCATGGACTTTTAGTGGCTAAAAATCGAGCCTTCCCCCTTTATATCAGACACTGTATCTTCCAATTTGAAGCCATTGTGGGCTTTACTGAAGGAATCCTTTATACTCTCATGGGTGAACTGCAAATTTCTGGGATCGCAGAGGTCGTGGGTTTGTAGGCCGTCCTAGTCCTCTTCCTTGGAGAATATTGTTGGGATCATACTGAAATTAACATCTGCACTGCTTGATTTCCTTTCCAAAAGAGAAATTGCGGAAATGAAGAAATCGATCAAGAAGATGTTCAGTTAGAATTTATATGGAAACCCTAAAGAAAAGGAAAGCAACTAAGCCCGTTTTGATCGAGATTTACGAGCAGGGTGTCGATAGTATGCATGAAAGGATTGTCCATTTTTTATCGAGATTTACGAGCAGGGTGTCGATAGTATGCATGAAAGGATTGTCCATTTGGAATTGACAGTAATGATTATGCCATTGGGGGTCACTACAATTAAAGAAAAGGAAAGCAACGAAGCAACGAGTGGCATAGATGTCGAATGGAGATGAGAAAAAGTGATGTGAGCGACGACTTCCAGGTACAGAGATCGACACCTGCAAACGCTGTGACTTCCCGGGATCGACACGGAAAACCCAACACTTAACAGAAATGTCACAGATGTCAAGATTATGGTTCACAGATGTCGAGTTTAAATCGAAAAGGTAGACTAAAACCCTGATTCAAAAGGAAGGCTTAACGGCATAACTATTTTCAATCCGACGGCAGACTCTCTTTCAATTGACTAACACTAAAATCAACGGCCGATAAGGGTACAGGTGGCTTGGGAGGGAGTTCTTCCCAGAGGGAACGCCTTACGGCGTAATTATACTTGTAAACATATTAAGAATTTGAAAGTAATATTTTACTTCTATTAAGATATATAAGTTGATATAAAAATATTTTATTTAAGATAAACATTGAATATTTTATTTAAGGCCAACATTGAAATATTTTATTTTTATATTTAAAGATACATATGAAGTCGATATTGAAATTTCTTAAATAACATAAGTATTCAAATATTTTATTTAAAGTTGATATTGAAATATTTTTAAACAATAAAGAAATTATGTATTTGTGTTATAATTAAAAAATGAAAATACAAGAATCTGTTTATTTTGAATTGCTTTATTTTCAGTTGATATAAAATTATGTTACTATGGACATTGAAATAATTTATTCATGGCTAAAATTTTTTTGTTATTAATATTTATTTTTTAAATATTACATGTCAACTCTATATTTAGCAAGGAATGAATTACACATTTCCTTCATACTATGGTGTAAGATTGTGCATGCCAACTCAAGACACCACATGCCCAAAAGGGTCTTCCATACATGACAATGACGCAATTGACTTTTTGACTCAATGAAAGCCCTAGAAGCACTCAATGGGAGGTTGAAATATAAATAAATTTACCTTGAGCATGAAATCCACACATCAAGAATGATAATAATAAATTTATTTTTCTCTTTACATCATATACATAAAATCATGATTACATATTTCATTATGAAGACCATACATAGTTACATATTTCAACACTCCCCCTTAACTAGGGAGGTATTCCTAATCTATACAAGGTACTTGGACATTCTCATACTGAAGAATTCTCATAAGAAGAGTCAGATTGGTAAGTTATATCATAAGTTGTTATTTCATCTTATCTCATTGCATCTCACCATATCAACCCGCATTGTCACATAGTAAGGCCTTAACTAACAACTCTATCTCTCCACAAGATTAGAGCACAATGTTGGTGAGGTAGTGAATGATAGACACCATAATCATTGTCTCTTAAGGCACAGACCCCACTCGGATGTTCACAAGGTATGTCCTTCTAGGATAATTCTTGTCTTGGAATAACAGATCCTCAAGGAATTTCCTCTTCGACTACTCTTACCTATTGGATGCCCTACCACATCCTCAAAGAGTATCATAAACTAGATGCTTATCCAATCCTTCATTATTTATTCATAGCATGAAGACAAGAATGATGTGTCTGTATCTCCCTCTCAACTAGGTAGGATCAACTCATTCCTATAAAAGGAATATAACGAGGCTCCCTTTCAACAAGGGACTTTCCCAAGCTCCTTCTCAACTAGGGAAGTATTTCCAACATCAACTCTCTGCTCTTTGGTCGAGATCATGGTACTATCAACTGCTTGTAGGGATCCTCTTTCTGCATCATGTCATGAAATTCAGCTTCTTCATTATGGAGCCTTATTCATCCTAACTTCTTCATAGGGCATAGACCATCTTCTACATAACTTTATTTTCAACGATACCAATAGTCACGTCATTCTTCCATTAATCAGAAAGTGATCTTCTAGTCCACATTTGGTTATCCTTCATACAACTACCTCTTCTAAGTCATGTTTCTCTTAGGATCTACCATCCAATATCATGATTACTAGTTGTAGGTGACTTTTACAACCCAATTTCATTATCCCTACATTACCTAACTAGATGTTTAAAAAAAAAATCAAAATGAACATCAAATAAAAGTTACCCTGTTATGATGGCCTTTCGTCATGACATCATCTTCTTGCAACATCAACATCTCGCACATGTATGAACCCATCTCCAAGACATTCATTACCAAGATTATTCTTTTGCAGTATACATATCAGGGTCTTCATACCTTCTTCTTCTATGGAGATGTCATAGCTAATTCTTTTAGTTATCATATGTTGATCACTTATCTTATATTACATTACTATAGTTGATTCTTTCACGAACTCTTCTTCCTTTCTTCACATATTGCTTCCCAGGGAACTTTTATGCATAGTTCCTAAATTTATAGGAAACATAACTGTCAACCACCTCATCTTCCATATGAGGTCATATTATGTTGATTTCATCTTAGAATTGTTCAAGGCACATTGTTTACATGCCTTCATGTATTATTGTAATGGAAGAGATCCTTTGATCCAAACTTAAATAGGAATGTAACAACTTATAGATATAATCATAAATATAGAGATGCAACAAAAAAACACTTCATTTCATTAATAGAAAAATATTGAATTATGCTTACAAACAGAATGGAAATAAGATAGCTTAGGTGATGGTAGCTTATCTTTGAGAAGATATGTGGTGGCTACATGCCACTGACCTGTGTTACAATGAGGCTCAAATGCCTATTTATTATTGAGAAACAATGGAAAACCCTAAACATCCAAAAATCTAACCCTAGGAGATGAAGCACCAAAATTGTGGGCCCCGTTTGGGTAAATTGGTACATCAACTTCCGGGGTCGTAACTTTGGCATATGAGCTCTGTTTGGCTATCATAATACCTCGTTTCGAAGATCTCAAAGAGAAGGCCAAAAAACTACCAAAAATAGTAAATTGTGCTACAATTAAGGAAACTGAAAAAATGAAAGAAACAGTGTTGGGTGTCCAAGTGGAATAGGCGAGTGGCCACCGATATCCACTTGGATCATTCCTGCCCCCTTAGGAAGCAATGGTCCCCATTGCGTTGAGTGCCTTCATGAGATGGGGAAACTTCTGCTAAACTTTGTCCCTAGTGAGCCACTTGCCTTAGTGAAGGAGTTGGCTAGCTTTGACAACCCGATATATTTGGATCTTCCACTGGCGAGTTTTCTTAATTTGTGTATCCATGACTCGATTAGTGGTGGTCTGTTCCATGCAATCTGGGTTTAGCTCTGTTGGTGTGAGTTGTTCTGCAACGTCAAATGTGTCCAACAATGGTGGAAAGTATGGACGAAGGCGATCTACATTGAGCAGTGGGTGCAGACAAAGGAACTGTGGAATTATAAGCTCGAAGGCATTATCCCCTACAGGCTTGGTGATGGTGTATGTCCCATATCGAAGCAGGCGAAGCTTGTCATGGGGTCCAACGAGGCACTCCCTCTGCAAATTAGTCAAATTTTGACGCCCACTTGGAACTTGTGTGGCACCCGATCCTGATCATGGCATTGCTTGTAATTACCATTGGATTTGTCCAATATATCATGGACCTACTAGCATATGTATTGAATGTGCTCAATGAAGTTGTTAGCCATGTCGGCTTCGGATTGGACATGATCCAAATCTCCCTGAGTAGTTGCAAATGGTATGGCCACATCAATGGGATGTAATGGATGAAATCCCAGCCCTACTTGAAAGGGGTTGTGGCTCGTTGAGCTATGGAGAGCTTTGTTGTAGTTGTGTTGGACATAGGGAAGGATTTCATCCCATGTGCGTGGATGCTTCAAGTTGTACATGTGTATAATGTGTATGATCATCCTATTGACAACCTCTGTATGGCCATCAGTTTGGGGATGGAAATCCATGGACTTAGTAATTTTTGTATCTAGCATCGACTAGAGACTTGACCAAAATAGACTCAGGATCTGTTGTTCTAATCTAAGACAATGGACTGTGGGATACCAAAGTGTACCCACACTCGCTCAAAGAAGAGCTTAGCAGTGGCCTCTATTGTGATACTCTTCTTGCTGGCCGCCATGATGGTCATCTTAGAGAATCTGTCGAAAACCATGAAAGCACAGGCATTATCGTGCTTAGTAGAAGGAAGGCCCAACATGTAATCCATGGAGACAGATTCCCAAGGCCGACTAGGAGTAGGTAGAGGAGTATACATGCCTTGCTTCTTGATGGCTGGTTTGGCAATGACACAGGAAGTGCAGGATCTAATGTACTTCCCAACATCCTGATGAAGTTTCGGCCAATAAAAATACTTCTGCAATACCGCGATTGTTTTCTCTACTCTAAAGTGTCTAGCGACCCGACTGTAGTGCATATCCCAAATCATCTTGGCACACTTGCTTGAAGGAACACAAACTTGTCCCAGGTGGCATAACAATGCATCTTGAAGGTGAAAATTTGGAACTTGCTTCCCTTCCATGAGTGCCTGGTATGTGTTGCTGAATTTTGGATCACTCTTGTAAAGATGCAGCCACCTCGATGTCTTGTGCCCACAAGAGTCCAGCATAGTGATCAGTGCCATGACCGATGGTCAGCTAAGGCAATCAACGACATTATTGGTTCTGCCCTTCTTATACTTAATGTTCAAATGGAATTGTCGCAGGTAACTGGACCATTTATGATGGCAATCGTTATGCACTTCCCTTGTGTCTATATGAAATGTAGAGGTCGGTGTTCTGTGTGGATGATCGTTTCCTTCCCCATAATGTAATGCTTCCATTGACGATAGGCCTGCACAATGGAATACATTTCTTTGTCATAAGTGGGGTACTTTCGGACTGTGTCTGAAAGTTTCTCATTGTGGTAAGCCACTGGATGCCCATGCTGAGTAAGAACTGCACCAATAGCATAGTCGGAGGCATCTATCTCAATATCAAATGGTTGTTGCAAGTCTGGTAATGTGAGCACTGGCGCAGAATATAGGCGATTCTTCAACTCGGAGAACGCTTTTTTTTGCTCCGCCCTTAGTGACTTGACTTAAAGGCCAAGTGATATGAGAGAACCCTAACACGAACATACGATAGAAGTTGGCAAGACCCAAGAAGTTGCGGAGCTCTATTAGAGTGGTTGGGGCTGGCCAATCCCAAGTGACTTGTATCTTGGATGCGTCCACATGTACACCCTTCTCATCAATTGTGTACCCCAGATATTGAACATAGGTCAGGCCAAAGCTGCATTTCTCCAAGTTAGCACACAACTTGTGTTGTCGTAGGGTTTGAAGGACCTGACGAAGATGGTGGAGGTGATCGTCCCAATTTGGCTGAAGATCAAGATATCATCTAAATACACCACCATGAATGCATTGGTGAAGGTTCGCAAGATGTCGTCCATCAGTATCATGAAGGTTGGAGGGGTGTTCGTCAATTTGAACGACATGACAACCATTTGAAAATGACCTCCTTGGATTTGAAGGAAATCTTCCACACATCAGAGGGTTTGATAGGCACTTAGTGATAACCTGACTTCAAGTCATTCTTGCCAAAATATTTGACCCCCTTGAGTTGGTCAAGAAGGTCATCAATCCGCGAGATTTGGTACCTATTCTAGAAAGTGATCTTGTTCAATGCCTGGTAGTCAATACAAAGCCTCCAGGTCCCATCCTTCTTCTATACCAATACAATCAGGCTCCCACAGGGTGATGAGCTTGGCCCGATGTGCCTTTTCTACAATAGTTCCTGAATCTACCTCTTGATCTCATCGTTCTCCAGAATAGAGAGCTGATATATCGTCCCATTGGGAGGCGGCATGCTTGGGGTCAGATCGATGGAGTGCTTGACCTAACAGTGTAGAGGTACCCCTGTAGGTGAGGAAAAAATATCTCTATACTCCTCCATAGCCTTGTCCATCTATTTCTACTATGAAGAGGAGCCTTACCTGGAAGCTGTGGCCACAACCTTCTTCTTTCCCTGAGGGCGAATCATAAGGAAAACAAATTTCCTATTCTGGGAAATGATCTTATTGCATTGCTTTATAGTGATTAAAGAGATGGCGGTAGGAGGGGCTACCTCCGGTATCCTGTACAACTTGTTGGCCAAGGTAATAATCATAGAGCGAGGTCTAGATTGATATACAACATGTCGCTTCTACAAGTATGGTTGTCTTGATAATACACTACAAACTTCAAGAGGAGAAACATCATACAGTACCTCATTTGTGAAGGGCTTGATGATGTAGGGAAGGTGGCATTTCTGGCTGGTGCGAAGATCTCTTCCTTGGTAAATCCACCTGATGGTGTACGACTCTGGATTTGTTGTAGTCTTTAGGCCCATCCACTTCACGACCTCTGCTAAAACAAGGTTCTTTTCGCTCTCGTTGTCGACAATGAACTGCAGTAGAGAACCCTTCACCCAGATTTGTGAGTGGAAGAGGTGTTCCCCCTCCCCTGGATATTCAAGCTCAATCTTCTGGATCTTAGTGGTGGCCATGGTGGCACTGGGCTATGCATCAATGATCTACTTCCCTTTGTCAGTTCCCTTATCGGGTTCTAATTCAGAGTTGGAACATGCATCTGATTCAGAAGCCTTCAGCTTGGCCACTAGTGACTTCTTGACCCGACACTCTCTTGTATTATGAGTGGATGTCTTATGGAACCCACACCATTTTCACGTGTCCTTCTTTGTCTTCGTGGTGTTGTTCTTTGCTTGTGACTTCGACGGGTTGTCCTAGGTAGCCCCACCTTGGCTTGGTCCTTTTTCTGTGGTTTGTGGGCATATTTAGATTCGCAGATCCAAAGTCCTACTTATGTTTAAACTTTTTCTCAATCTTGACAGTGTATCGGTATGCCGTGTTGAGCGAGGAAATGTTCAGGAACTCCATCTCGTCCTGGATGTACTTATGTAGATAGTTGCAGTACTTGAGCACCAAATGTCGCACAATATCCTTGATAACTAACTCCGTCTAAAGGGTATAGAAAATATTTGTGAACTTTGACACATCTTAGTCCCTTCCTTGTCGTAGCGTGGTCCACTTTATGTATTTATATTCATATCTCCCGAGAGGGTACTATTGTTCCTTGATAGTGTCTCGCGAAGAATCCCAAGTGGGTGCGGCTGAAAACAGTGAGGGTTCACTCTCATCCTTTTGTTCACAGTAGGTTTCTCACTAGTCCTTGACGTGTGGGGTGGCTTTGAGAAGTGAAAAAGTAATATTTTCCCGATTGGGAAAGTCATGAACTGAAAAGTATCCTTCCAACAGATTTAACTATTTATTTACGACGTTTACATCTATTAGGCCTTCAAATATGGGAATATCGAAGTTAACTTGTACCTTAAAAGGAGTGGTGCCTCCAGACTGGCTGTTGGATGAAGATGCATCGCCTGTGGGTAGTCGTCGAAGGATTTGGGAAAAGTTATCCATCATCGCGCCCCTCTATCTCTCGAGGGCTTCATCGAGCAACATTTTGAAAGGATCTCCTGCCCCCTCATCTTTCTTTTCTTCCGCCATGGGAATTCATCGGGTTTTGCGAGCCCAATATTCCAATGGTTCAACCACATTGAGCCCTAACTCCTTATACCCAGACCTCTTTGGGGACATGCAAAGAAAAATAGAGAAAGAGCAGACCACTCTGATACCACTGATCCGAACTTTAATAGGAACACAAAAAATTACATATATAATCATAAATACAAAGATGCAGCAAAAAAACACTTCATTTCATTAATAGAAAAATATTGAACTATGCTTACAAATAGAATGGAAATAACATAGCTCGGGTGATGGTAGCTTATCTCTGAGAAGTGATGTGGCAGCTACATGCCTCTGAACTGTGTTACAATGAGGCTCAAATGCCTATTTATTATTGAGAAACAATGGAAAACCCTAAACATCCAAAAACCTAACCCTAGGAGATGAAGCTCCAAAACTGTGGGCCCCATTTGGGTAAATTGGTACATCAAATTTTTGGGGTTGTAACTTTGGCATACAATCTTCGTTTGGCTATCATAATACCTTATTTCGAAGATTTAGAAGAGAAGGCCAAAAAAAAAACTTGCAAGCTAGTTTAGATGATTGTGGTCTCTCCGTTTTCCCTAAAAATGTCATTTAGGGCCTCAAAATGGCTCTTGAAGTTCAGTACACGAAAAATTTCCAAAATTAGTAAATTGTGCTACAATTAATGAAATCGAAAAACTAAAAGAGGCAGTGTTGGGGGTCCAAGTGGAATAGGCAGGTGGTCACGAGTGTCCACTTGGATCATCCTTCTTCTTTGATCGTGCTCATGAGATAAAGCATTCAACCATGTTATCTGCAACTATATGATGACATGATTGTATCTATCAAATATATACATACCATTTCCTTCTTTTGGTCATCTAAACTTCCTTTGAGAAGCTTTCTTTCCTTGTTCGAAGATGAAGTACTTCAACCAACTCAACATTTTGCTAATATTTGTCATCATACTTTACCAGTGGATCCCACACAAGGTTGATTGTGGACTATCTGCGAGACACTTGCTTCTTCTTAGTAGAGGTGAACCTTCTAGTGAAGATTCCAATGGAGGATCTTGATGATTCTTATTCTGAAAATGCTCCTTCCTAATGATGATGATGTATGATGATTTCTTTGTATTTTATCTTACTAGATGACTTTCCTCCAAACATATATATTTCTACTTAGGTTGTCCTTATATGCTTGCAATGGAGATGCCATTTCTATCATGATGCCTACTATAACCATGTAGACTTTCTACTTCCCATGCTTCTATGATGATTTCATATCTATCTTGCTATAATGCATCCTATCATATTTGTGATGCTTCCTATCATCTTCTATAACAAAAGAACTAAGTGAAGGATATTATCTTAGTCATAGTATAGATCTTTCGCTTCCTCCTTTGACTTCTTCTTTTCCGATTATTCCACTTCTTCGATAACGTGGGATTCATTTATTTCCTTGATCTTCTTGTTTTCCTTTAGTTTGGGACAATTCCTTTTAAAGTGCCCATATTCATTACACTCGTAGCATTGTATCTTTGACATATAGATCTTCTTTTTTCAAGGACCAAAATTTCCTTTTATCTTGGCCATGGTAGCTTATGCTTGAACTTGTTCATTTGATCCAACACCACTCTTTGCCTTCATCCTATTTTCTTCAATATTATATAATGACCAAAGTTCACTAAATGGAGTGGCTTCGTTCTTTCCATAGATACTTGATACAAAATTTCCCCATTCATCAAGTAGTCCATTGAGGACAATGGTGGTCATTTGTTTATCGAACATTATTTCTCCTAGTTCTTGGAGTTGATCTCTTATTTGTGACACCCTCATAAGGTATGAGGCTATTCCTTCTTCCTTTGATACCTTCATTTTGTATAATTTGGTTCTTAATGATATAACTTCTCCTGCAGTGCTTATGGAAAAAAAATTCTACCAACTTTTCATAGATATCTTTTGATTTCTCCGTACGTAGGGGATGAGGGAATCCTTGATTGATTCTATGGGGATTCTTTGGGCCCTTATTCCCCTTTCATATATTCTGATAGTTCTTGAGCTTTCTGTTGAGATGGTTTGGAGATTGAACCCTTTACATATTCAATAACTTCACTCTCTATGAGGATCAAGTCTATTCTCTTCTTCCATGCAAGGAAATTTGATGACCCAACCAATTTGTTGTTTTCCTTGCAGAATGAAGTCATTTTTATAGTAGATTCATACATAAATATAAAATACTTACTTGTTAAGTAAAAATGCTTCTAGATGATGATATATTCAACTTGATGCCTTCTTGATGATGTTGCTTCCTTGATGATATTCTTCAAGGATGTTTGAAATGTGATATTTGCTTCAATGTGAGGGAGATCACCTTGATTTCTTTGATGATGATGGCAATGTTTTTTTTGCTTCCTTTGGATGTAGTAATGTATAATATGGAGACTTCAAGATGCTTCAAATGTGTATTCCTTCTTTCTTTGAGTGGAGGTAGGGTCCTTGAGGTCTTCTTCTTCTCGTGATGATGTGATCTTTGAGACGAGTACTCCTCCTTGGTGCTTCTTAGTCCTCCTTAATGATTTCCTTGTGTGTAGCTTTTATGTATCCTTTTTCGATGATGTGATCTTCAAGCTAACTCTTCTTGTCTTATCACCTTAGCTTTGATACCATGTTGAGAAATCTAGGGGCAGTTATATTAGTTGATTTCTCTTACTTTGTTAACTACTTGTGATGTATTTTTAATTAACTTGATTAGCTTCTTCTTTCACTAGATTATTATTAGTGTTCTCTATCATCAAACAACTACCAAAAAATGAAGCAATGAGACAAGAGGACACAAGATATAGGCTATAAGCCAAGGCCAAAACCTCTCCTCTTGAGAGGAAAACCCATAAAAATTATTCTCTTCTTATAGAAATTCAAATGAAGAATTCCAAGACCTAAGACCCTTGTCAGAGACCCCTCTAGGACCAAGTCAATGCTTCCTCCTTAATGATATTTCCTTCCACCAACTTCGACCCAAGTAGTTTCTCCAACAACTTTTCCAACAACTTCAACCCTAGCAGTTTCTCCTGCAACTTTGGTCCCAACAACTTCCCCAGTAACTTCTCCAACAACTTCTTGACTGCAACCCAGCCTTATTGTAGAAACCCTAGATTAGCACATGTGGGTATAATATGGTTAAATATATCATTTTCTTCCTTCTCTTGAGTAGTTGCTTCTTCCCTTGGAACTTGGCTTGTAATATGATCCCTTTTCTTCTTGATTTCGACCCTCTAGTATGACTGTAATTTTCAGCCTTGTTGCAATAATGGTTCCCATAGTCCTTTAACATGTGTGGGAAATATCGCCCTAAAATAGTCCCTTTCAAATTCAGTTTTTTCTTCCTTTTATCTCTTTCTTTCTTTGCTAGGTACGAGGCTTCTATTATGCTTCAACGAACTTGATGAGTTTCCATTTGGTGAGGTTGATTTCTTCTTATATATAGGCTTCACAAGGTGTTCGAATAACCCTTCATGAGGCTGAATTTCTCTTTCATGTAGGCTGACTTTTTTTTTATTGTTTGACAAGATCTTGGAGGGTCTTTATGACACTTTTTACTATACAATAATTTTCTTTACAAGATACAATATTTCCAAAAGGGTTTTCCATACATGACAATGACTCAATTAACTTGTTGACTCATTGAAAAGCCCTAAAGGAACTCAATGGGTTCTTCAACTATAAATAAATTTACCTTGAGCATGAAACCCATTCATCAAGAATGAAAATAATAAATTTATTTTTCTCTTTACATCAAATACATCATGATTATATATGCCATTATGAATACCGAACCTAGTTACATATTTCAACATGTACCTAAGTTGAGGCTAAAGCCTTGCAGCTCCCATCTGCCTTGACAAGTGGTGAATGTCTATCATTCACCTCCAACTAGTCAACTACCTATTTTAGCTTACATGGTACTTCCTATCCTCAACAAATTGTCTATCCATCTCCCTTTAGGCCAACAATCACTCTTCCTCTAGTTGATTCTCCTTTATAAACCTTCAAGCATCTTAGGACTACTCTTTGGTTACTTGGCATCTCTCTTGGCATGTTCTGCTCACACAAAATTCCACCTTGGAAACCTCTTTTCCTTGCTTTCCATCTTGTCCAAACTTGGGTCTGCCCTCTTAGAGGCCATAGATAAATCCACAACTATCACTAGTTATTGCTCCTGTACTGCTCCTGTACACCCTGGAAACATTTTACTTCTTGTTGTAACCCTTAACCAACCTACTCAATACTATGTCTTTCCCTAACAACACCCTATCCTTGCCCTTAGGCAACTTCCTAGGCAACTGTCTAGCCCTTAGTTGCAATGCTAGGCATGTGGTCTCATGTTGTAGTAGAGGTTTGCCCAACTAAAGTGTGAAAGATTTCTCAAGAAAATTTCAAATAACATTAACATTTCAAATATCTTTCAGACTCATTAATTTCTAGAAGCCCCACATGCGGCAAAGAGCTCAGGTATTTATTAGGTCACTATAAAGAATGTGAAAGGTGTCAAAGAGATCAAGATGAAGAACAATAGATGTTGGACCATTTACTATTTCTGAGTGATGCTTGTCCTTCCTGGGCAAAACCACTTGTACTTGGTAAATCAAACTTTCCAACTTGAAGTACATAAATTTTTCCAGTAGGGATGACAAAAATATGTACATCAAATTTGTAGTGTTTGTGGAAAGGATTGGTTTGGCCCTTGGTAAGGATAATTTGATTTTTGGTTCATTGATGAAGTCCTCGGATATCGCAATGCAGAACATGATCAATCCAATTCATAATGAAGTTTCTTCTTGTAGAATCTTATTGGAAATAGAGGTTTTTTGGATATGGAAGTGGTGAGGAGGTAGTGCAGTGGAATATCTTACCATTCTTATGTGAATGTGCAAAACAAATGATCCAACTCATCTTCAAAAAATTACAGTGAGTTCTATCATTAATATATTACTTACATGGACAACACATCAAAAATGTTAACAATCATCTTCCTTTATGGCACAAGCAAGAAGCTTCAACTAGAGAATGAAGAACCTCATAGCAAAGAGAGTGGAAGTGGGGGTGGGAATCCATCATGATCTAGTTTTTTTGAATTAAAAGTGAAACAAAAACCAAATTAAAGGATTTGGCACTAGCTATTAGTAGGTAGGAAATGGAAATAATTGAAAATAACACAATACATAAAAGTAAAAACATAGGGGATTGAGCTGGGTCGAAATACCAAAAGATTCAACTTCTTTGGAAGTGGGAAAGGAGGATTTAGAGACATAATGCCAAAGGTGAAGTTTGCAGTTTCATCAAGTAATAAGTTGAAGTTGGATTGGCATCAAGCATTGGGGTTTGTCTTCCTAGAATTGATGGGAAAAGTAATGTTTTTAATGCTAAGACAATTTCGATGAAAACCTTGCATTGTCAAAGAATTAACCAACCATCCATTGGATGTCTCCTTGATATAGTGGCTCCTTTTCCTGGCCAGCTATCAACTTCTAGTCAAATTTCGTGTTCATTCCTAGATAGTAAATTTCAAATGCACATTCTGAATAAGTGGAGATGAAATTCAAAAACCGCTACATGGGTTTTTTCAGAGGGATCCCAACTGACTTCCAAATGGGCAGATTCAAAAACTTGCAAACCATTTGATATATTTCACTAGTTCTTCCAAGGGTTGATATAGAAGCCTGATGATGTTGGTAATTAAGTTGGGATGCCATCTATAATAAGTATCTATGACATTTTAGTTTCAACATTAGCAGATAATTTTGGTTGGAATGTAGTATGCTGCAACAAATTCAAGCCATATGCCAAATGCCCATTTTTATGGAATTTCACTAGTGTTCACTTTGGTTTAATTGATTATAGATTGGTTTTACGATAATGATTATGTGTTTGATGCTTTAGTTCTTATGTGGAAATCAAGTTCTAGACCAGTCTCGACATATGTCATGAACAAAGTCTCGGCTTGGAAAAGGTTTGAAACTATTAAAACCATAAAGTGATTTAATTCATCAGAAAGGGAGAAATCACAACATGACCAACCACTAATACCACATTAGCATGATATACCAGATTTGAGATTAACAAGTGCTCACCTTCTCTTGCGAAATATTTTGTTCAATCAACAACAATATAACAAGAAATGACAATTGTACATTGCATGACTTATGATTAGACTCCTAAGAATGTGCCTTGTGGCGTTTTCGCTGAAGACCGCCTCTAAATTCTAATCAAAGTTCCCTTGTCAAATATTTAGGATGAATTCCAAAGAAGCTTCAAATATATAAATTATTTTATGGGTAATTCAATTGTCTTCCAATTAATATTAAGAAAAATGTACACACCAGAGAGATCTCCTTCTAGTTACAGGACTAAGAAGAGCATTTCTAACACCAATACTGAGGCCTCTGACTTTTCTTGAGTATCAACATCTCGATATCTTCTTGATGGGACAGTGAGGAAAAATCACAACAGGCTATCATCTGTAGCAAAAGGATTTACGTGTGCCTGTGGAACATGCCTTGTTCCATTTTTTAGGGAAGAATAAGATGATTATCAATATAAAGAGACCAACATTGCCCTTAATAAGAAATCTTCAAAAATAGTCGTAGTGAAATTTGAAAAAAATTATAGAGATGAAACTTTAACATAATAGCGACGACCATAATAATAATAAAGAAGCTTTGAGCAAGTGACCAACTTATCCAAAGATCCATCAATGGAGTTTCAATGAAGCCCATGCCAAGTATTCTAGACAAGGAACTTCATGAAAAGATAAATCTCAACAAGTAATCTAGAGTTTACTTACTTAGTAAACCACGGTGTTGTAATGGAAGATCGAATTCAAATTTCTTCCCCACATGACAATACATGCCACTTTGAGGAATATTTATACATTGATGTTAAAGATAATAATATTTTGGATTTTCTCATAGATGTAACACCATCTACTCAAAATAGTTTTGTTATTTCTGCTAATGATCGACAACAACTAAGATTTAATGGTGGGGTTCTTCATAGTTACTAGCTACAGGGAATACAATGGTTACTGAATAATTTTGAACATATTGAAAATGTAACTAGTGTTTGTCTTCATAATGAGATTCAAATGTACTATTGATGTAATTGCTACATTCATATTTATGATCATTATTATTATTTCTATGTCTAGTTAAAGCATGTTCTTCATGCTTTTAGGATTTATTGAGTCAAAAGAAAATTTATTATGAGTCAAAGAAATGTTATTGGGTCAAAATCCCATTTGGACTATTTGTAAGAAAAGGAAAAATCATCTTTTTTGAGTCAAAAATTCAATTTTGTCATCCACAAGACAAAGTTGGCCCTCTTAGACAAGTCGGCCTAGAAGAGGTAGTTATTCACCCTTCCTGGATGTGTATTAATAAGATAAGTTTGACCTTATTTCACCACTCACTCATAACTTCGATTTTTGTGCCAAGAAGAGAAAAAAGGTAGTGAAAGTCAAGGAAGAGAGAGCGAAAGTCAAAGGAAGAAGAAAAAAGATCAAAAGAAAGGGAAAAGCGAGATTTTATGCCCTAATTTTGTTCACACTTGCAAAATTTCAGAGCTCTTATAGGGCCAAAACTTCAGAGACACTATAGGTCTAAAAATTTCAGACTTTGATCATATTTTGAGAGCATTTACCAACATTGACTTTGTTGACTTTGACTTCATTGAAGGAGACTTGAAAGAGGGTGGACTTATGGATTTTGTGGAAGTCTTGGTCTGTTAGTTTTTGTAGCACAGATGGTGTTCTAGTCTCGAGACTTGGTGGAGAAGATAAAGCACATGATTTTTCCATAACCCATAATTAATTTCTAGAAATTCCACCTAGAGATAGCTCAATTAAATTAATTGAGCATAATAAAAAATGTCCTAAATCTAACTTAGGAAAAAGGGGTTAATTAATAGAAATTAATTGAGAAAGGTGTGAATTATATAGAAACTCACATAGATTGAATTAGAGATAATCTCAACCATTGATTAAGTTTTAATCATGGCCATTAAAGTCTCAACCGAAGATAATAAGAAGAATTCAATGGGTAGATGGAGAATAAACTTTGGAGAACACTTGAAGGTGAGAAGCACTTGAGAGTGTGACCAGTTGCAGATACTCAGTGATCTAGACAGATTGATTATCTAGTGTAGGTGATTAAACAGGAGTGATCAAGTCATAGATTGAGAAGCAAACTGTTAGAGGGGTAGAGGCAGTGATCCGGAGGAGGATTTCTAGATCTAAAAGAAGCAAAAGGAAGTGACTAAATTATTCCATGACATAGCTAATCCATTTCATTCACAAGGGTCGCGTGGAATTTCCTGACCGGTCGTAGTTACAATCGTGTGGGTTTTCCTAGTATAGCTGCGAGGATCACCTAGGTTTTTCCAGCAAAGTCGCATGGACCAATCAGAAGCCACGAGGGCTTGCACATAGGTTGGATGGCCAGTTTTCAGAGAGAAACAGAGGCTAGGGCTTGATGGTGGATGGTGACAAACTTCTCTCCAAATATTTTCTGTCAAATCTTGTTGTTTGGACAGTATGTTGGGCTTCCATAGATTGTACTCAGATTTTCAGTGTTGCATAGTAAAAGAAACCCTTAATTGTTGCACCTATTTTCCCACTTTGGGTTTTCTGGGGACTTTTGTCCAAAAACAACAGTGTATTTTTTATGTGTGTTCTAGCATTTCTCAGTTCATATATTTCTTTCAAAATATTTTATTTTTGGTGAAGAAATTGGAGTGCAATTAATTTGGTATCAATCATAAAATTAATAAATTGTTAATCAGTTAGGGAGAATTAATTCCATTTGTTGTGGTTCAAGGGAATTTTCACATGGCCTTGGTTTTTAGGTCTTGGATATATCACTTTGATATGATTCTCTATAAGAAGAGGAATTGTTTGGGTTTTCCCCCTTATGGGGTTTTTCCCCTAGCTTGGAGCTTACATCTTTGTGTTCTTTATCTCTTGTGATCTTCATGTCTTGTATATTTTGGTAATTAACTAATGACGAGAAAAATAATATAAGTAATAAAAGGCCAACAACATTCACAAGTAATTATCATGTAAGAGAAATCACCCTTAATCTACAAGCATTTAAATTTCTCAACAGAACAAAGGAGAAATGTGATTCTCACAGATGAGATGGCAATTGAAAAAACAAAACGATTTATTATCATCCAAGAGATTGTGAATGCAATTTTTTTGTGTTGGTAACTTTTCATCTCTTGGTTTCATAAACACTTCCTATGCTTTAATTTAGAAGAATTAAAGTGTTTTCATTTAATGCTCTGATTTGTCGCAGTGGGAGCTAACTTTTATATGTAGCTATTGACAATCCAAATTCACGCTATACCTAAATATATATAATTTATAATATATATAATATATATATATATATATATATGATAATATATATATTATAAATAATATGGATAATATATATATAGTAGTAATATAATACACTATGATTCTCATATTGATTATCGTTGAAGTATAGAAGGATTAAGAAAAAGCATGAGAAAATTGAGAGGTCCAAAGAATTCTCGGTTGCTAGTGGAAGATTTTAAGCATCTAACTACTATCGCTAGGCCGATCAAATCAAGAACATATCCAATGCTCCCAAAGTAGATGAGTTGAGGCAACAACTAAGTATGAGAGTCTCATATCTATGTTAAAATGCGTCAGTTGATTGTATGTCGCTTGTTTGAAGACAAAGAGAAGAGTAATTTTCTGTAAGCTCAAACACTGTGCTTTGCTCTCGTAGCACTTGGCGTTCTCGACTTCCGTTCTTTTTTTGAAAATCACTACACTGAATTTCTAATATGGAACACACTTCTACAACTGAGTATGAAATAGGATTTAACAACCGACTCGACCCAATTCAATGTAATGAAAACAGAGCATACTCATAGTTTAATGATAGGGGAGTAGCTGTACTGGATTGTGTGAATACCATCATGAGAATTCTGCGAGCATGTATGAAGTACCGGAGATGTAAATAACAAATATTCACTTTGCATGAGTCGACTTGGTCGAGCGATCATGTCATAAGTTGGTCGATTCAAATCAATGCATGAAACCGTATAACATTTGGATTCCTGAGAGTTCACCACCTGCCCTTTGTTCATTAGTTCTTGGTCGACTAAGGAGATGTTGGACCGAGAGTAGTTTCGATGGCTGATAGGGAGTGAATAGAAAGGCTGGGAGGGTGGTGGGATAGTGGATTAGAAAGCGTAGGAAAATATGGGGATAGGCTAGAGCGTTTGAAACATGGTAGGGATTAAAAATATGATGAGAGTGGTGGATATGTGTAGGAATTTACAGGGTAAGTTCCTCAGACAGAACACCAGAAGGACACCGCTCACAAACAGATCACAGATCAATACACCAGTATTTTGACGTGGTTAAAACCCTCAGAGAGGGAAACAGTCCACGGCCTGCGCCAACGTGGCTACTACAGGCAATTTATTAATAAAAGAATGAAAATTTACATAAGCTTCTCTCATGCACGGTTAACCTACAAATGACCCTCCATGCGCTTTAAATAGAATTCATGGACCAATCGGGTGTCAAGCCACGGATCAAGTGTCGGTAATACCGAGGAGAGAATGAACCGTCGGATCACTACATATCTGACCGTCGGATTGTAAGTTACAAAATGTACAACGGTAAAGAAACACACTTTACCTAACTCTATACCTAACTCTATACTAGACCAAGTTGAACTTAACTATTCCTATGTGTCGGAATATCCTAACATCCCCCCTTAAGAACAATTTGGGATAGGATTGAAGGATTTACAAATATGACACAATAGGAGAAGGAAGGAGGCACTAGAGCCTACCCCCCTTAGTGACAACTTCCTGAACTCCAAGCATATATCGAAGTTTAGTGAACTTCGCCTCTGTGAGA
>APFE030514376.1:0-26249 GCA_000404065.3 Pinus taeda
CTAACTCATACTGGATGACATGATGTTCTCTTCGATTTTTAGCCCATGATTCTTGAATTAATACGCATTCCAATGAAGCCAAACATCAGATGATAGGAAAAAGACAGATAGATATTGTAAATGTGGAGAGAGACTTTATACTGACATACTTTTGCAAAACATGAGCAATGCCATGTATTCGGTTGGATGAGCAACTCCTCATATGCATCTATTTTCTTCAAAAAATTGCAAGAATAGCATTGAGCTTTTTCTTTTGCAAAGAAGAAAACCTGAAAAAAGGATTTCTGTACAAAACGTCAATCATTGTCTTTATTGGATATTTTGGGTAAACATTGCAATGCCAAATTTATCTTATTTTTAGCATTTTGCCAATACTCTAAACAAAGTGATGGTTTAAATGTATGAAGCCTTGACAATGACAACTCAGTTTTCAATTCTGTATTTGAAACTGACTTTCAAAATTTATAAACATCTCAAAAAAATCATAAAAATTAGAAATCATAAAGTTGAGTATTTGGAACTTTGATGTAAGAAAATAGTCATTTGGGATTAAAATGAAAACCAAAATTATTTCAAATATTTGAAATTAGTGCGCTTGGCAACAACTATTTTTGCCTTGACTTCAATGAAGTTATTTGTGGCATTTTGTGGTGCCATTCAGTTTGTAAAATTGCTATATTAATTTTAATCATGTGTAAAAGGAAATGATGGTATAACAATTTTATTGTTGGATGAAATATTTGTCAATTTATAGCATAAAATTACTTTGTAATAGTACAACAAATCTAGTTAATTTTCTATGGCATTGTTGGTAGGAAAGTACATCATGGTATAGTTCTTAAAAACAACTTCCTTTAGGCATCAAATTTTATGGCATTGTTGGTAGAAAAGTACATAATTGTATAGCTCTTAAAATCAACTATTCCTTTAGGCATCAGATTTTAAATGTCAGTCAATCTGGATATCAACTATTGCGAGATTGGTGGGAAAATGGAACTCAAGATGTGTATCTAATAAATTAAACTTCTTTGTAATGGTACATGTTCTTGTTGGATTTTAAAATAGATGAACTTAAGTTGGTTGCAGCTCTTATTCAATTTCAGTGGTTTTACGTATTACATAAGTGATATTGTATAGATAGTGGCAAGGTTTTATCTGCGATGAATTTAAGTTGGTTGCAGCTCTTATTCAATTTCAGTGGTTTTACGTATTACATAAGTGATATTATATGGATAGTGGCAAGGCTTTATCTTTCACCATGTTTCATGGTGGTTTGAAGTCATATTGCGGAATTGGTGGGTTTTTTTTTGTAATGCTATTGTAATGATCTATATATTAATATCAATCTTCTTTCTTATTTGTTCTTTTTTAGGGATAATTGTTATTATTTGCTATTTATGCCATCTTTAGAGAAGGCAATTTCTCTTAGATGTTTGTTATTTTACTTTTGTTGTAGAATTTGTGGTAGTGTATTTAATATTGGAATGACCAAATCTATTTGGAGGCACTCACCCTTGAAGATGCTTCCTCTAGGATTTGGTTAGTGGGAAGGGAGCACTCTTCTCACTCATATGTCTTCCAAATGCAATGTTGGGTTGATTGTTATGCAAATTGACAAAGCTTTCATCTGTATGGATACTCTTAGAAATTGGTGCGAAGAAGGGTCAACTTGTTGTCCAATTTATTGAACAATAGAAGATCAACTATCACATTTTTTGGAGCTTCCCTTTCTCTAGAAGTGCTTGCTACTTATATTTTGATTAATTTTTTTGAATAGGTTGGTATTTAATTTTAATAATAGGAGAACTAACTTTGGGCACTTTCTTTCACGTGATTGAATAATTCAAATAATCAATCTAAAAGTATCAAAGCCAAACCCTATTTCTCCTCTTTATCATGATGATAATAATTATGGCATATTTTCTATGCAATTGTCTTAATAATCGAGTGGGCATTGTCGCCCCAAAGTTTCACAAGACAGGTGTAGACCTCAAAGCAACAAGATATTGGTTGTTGCTATCACCTTGATAGCCTTTCTCCAAATGTTTAATGGTACTCAATCACAAGGGAGGCTTCCTTAAAAGGATTCAATAATAAAATCTTGATAGAGTCTAGAGGGCTTATATATTTTTTACTAGAGTTCAGAGACTATCCTTAGAGCAATTAAATGAAATATAGGACTATTATCAGTTAGGGTTTTGCATATTTTTAGCGTTAGGGCAAGCAATGCCATGTAATAGCCAAAAGAAAAGGTATTTTCAATGCTAAATCAACAAAGAAACATGACCTTCAATTGAATATTAAGGAACTAGGTATGTTTGAAACATGCATAAAAAATATATATAAATGATGATGTCAGCTCTATAAATAGGGTTTAACATGCAATAAGTGCAAGATTTTTCTTTTGGATAATTATTAAATGCAACTCGTACATAAAGAGCAACGATACATCAAAAATAAACTACCTTTTAACAATATTTTGCATAAACCCTAACCTTGACCCTAAATATCTAGAGTTTAAGAAACAAGGAGAAATGTGTTAAGGTATAGGGTTTGATCAATACCACTATGACTAGTGCCTTGTTCTAAATGGGCAAATGGAGCCTTCTAGGGCAAATCCAATGAGAACAATTTTGTTGAAGCGGGTAGGATGACTAGGGCATCCACTCATTAACCCTAGTGGCTTCCTTGTGAGAGGAGATTTTAGATTTAAGAGATGCACACTTGGAGTTCTCTCAAAATATTCCAAAAAAAAGAATCTTACATATGATAAAGGAGAAAGATTTCAAGATAAATTTAGCAATTTATATCATGGAACATGTAGAAACCTAACTATACAACATGCAAAATATAGAAAATATGGGATAAAAATACAAAATTTTCCATAAGAATTACTTCAATCAATCTAAGGAAACAATCCTCAAGCAAAGATACCATCTCCAAGAGCATTCACACCTTAAAGATAACATTTTGGCAAAGTAGAAGAGACAAGGACTAGTATGCACTTCCATAGAGAGGAGAGTGTGATGAATGATGATGATGGTAATAAATGAAATAAGGCCTCCATTTATATGAGGGCTAACATGCCTTATTTCCATAATTTTTACAAGAAAAACCCTAAAACAAGTTTGTTTAAGCATTCAACAAGTCTAAGGTCACAAACCGACCTTATGATAGCTCAAAAACATAGCATAAATGCCAAAAACGTCCCACACAAGTGGGAAATAATGATCTCCACCGTGAGTGCTTCTCACTTCAATAAAAGCTCAAAGTGCATGGTTGTGTCTCCATAAAGTGCTTATGTCCAAAGTATGAGATTCATGGTCAGAGGTTCGTGAATCTAATGTGTATGATGTTGTTTGTCCTCTGAGGCTATATGCAGGATTGAAGCCAATGCGCCAATGAATTTGATGAGTTTAATGTTGTTGTTTTTCCCTTGATAATGCATGTAGGGTTGAAGACAACAATTAAGTATGGTTATGTATTGTGTTGTTACAACGCCTTGTTCACATTATTGACCAAGATGTTGAATGCAAGATTAATGACAAAGATTGAATGCAAGGGTTGTTGTTACTTTTCTGTAGTGGACAAAGATTAGATTTAGAGCATGGGGGATTCACATATCATGTGTGTTTGTGGCATATTAAAAAATGCCCTTAATTTGACTACATATTGGAAAATCCCTCTAAAAATCATATCATTTAACCCCCTACCAATATGAACCCAATACAACTTCCCAATTTAAAAAACCCCTACTTTCACTAGATATTGTAGATATCCATTTTTTCATTTACATTTTTTATACCCCTTAAAAATTTTTCATTAACTTTAAGCTCCATTTTCTATATTTGTCAATATAAAAACCCTTTACCCCCTATATATCCCCCATTATATTATGTCATTTTTCCCTGAATATATATCCCCCAATATGAACCCACGTGGTATGATATTTCTCTCCCGGTGAAGCCCCCATGATTTAAAGAGTTCTTATTACAATATTGACATTTTATGCTTGTGATGATGTTACCATGAGTTTGTTGTTGTGTATCATTGATATATTATGTAGAAATATGATAGAGTCATTGTGATTTTGGTATGTTAATGTGAGACAACATTTGTTGATAGTGGTTGTACTATTGTTTGTTTTGGGGCTTGGTGAGTTAAGGGAGAGTATTACTCTATCATGTTGCTACTAGATTTGAGTTGTCACTATTAGTACATTGTGTATATGTTGTTGGATTGATGAGCTAGTGTTTGTAGCAAAAAATGTGTTAAGTCGATACATTCTAGGGTTTGTCATTGATGATGATCATAATGGTTGGTATTTTTATGCTATTGAGATCAATATAATTGGAACAATGTGGTTGCTATAGTTTTGACTACATTAATGAACAAATAAAAGTTTCACATTGACATGTTGGTGTCAAAGACAATAATATGGTTGATCTAAAATGTTGATCACGGTTTATGAATACATATTGATGATATAGTTATGTTGCAATTTGAGGAGTTGGGTCATGTATGAATGATGTTGGTTGAGACGTACTAGGGTTTGGCATTGATGTCCTTTGATGGTTGTATGTTGTTGATGGATCATAAGTATTGATGGTATGAACAAAGACTTTGATTGATTGTTGATGTATGTGGCTATGGCTTGCTAATAGCTGATTTGGTTACTGCTGAGAGAGTTTATGTTGACATTTGAGCAACGAACTTGATGCTACTAGGGTTTATGACGGGTTTGCTATTGGATACACATGTTTAATAGAAGAAGAGATTGATACAGTGAATTTGATGGTTGATTGATGGTGTATGCAGTTATATTTTGAGAAAAAAAATGTACTTATTGTTGATTGTTGTGTAAACATGATTGATGAGCATAATGTTATATGTGGGTCTAGTTTAAAAATTCTGATGAAATGTGGCCTGCAGGATTTGAGCTGTGTTTGAGTTAGGTGGATCCAATATGAAAGATTCTAAAATGTGGTCGCGTTCTGTCCTTAGGTTAAGGAGTGGTAGCTTCCTTCTAGTGGTAGCCGGTGAATTTGAATAGTGAGTGGTAGTCTCCTTTTGGTGGTAGCTGGTAAATTTGATCATGGAGTACTGGCTTCCTTCTAGTGGTAGTTGGAGAAACAAGAGGAGGTGGTAGCCTCTAGTAGGAACGAGCTTGCACACTAGTAAGAGTGTGTGCCAATGCAAGATGTAATAAGATATTTTATTTGTAATAAAAGAAGACAAAGACAAAAACAATGATGGTTTTTCCCAGTTGGGTTTTCCACCTAATATCTAATGTTCATATGTGTTGATGATTTGTTGCATTTTTATGGTTTACATGCCTTTGTGTTTAAATATTTCTCTTGTTATAATAAAATTCTTTGAATTTTTCTACAGAAATGGAAGTCAACAAGAGACCCTCATCTTTATTCAGCTGTTCATTTTTACTTTTATGTTCTTTTCCAAATAGTTATTTTCTGTTTCTCTTTTACCTTTTTTGAAATTATGTTACGGCTCTTATGTTACCGCTTTTTACCTTTTTTGAATTTCATTTCTGCTACATATTTGCATCTCATTTAGATTTTTCCCATTCCCATGTAGTGATTGTTCCTCAATTTATGCCTTACGGCGTTTCTTTTGGAACATTTGCTGCAAATGCTAGTTATGTTGCAATGCCAATGGGCGAATCGTCAAACTCTTTTGAAATTTTCTCTCGCTTAATATGCCGCGCATGTATAGTTGCATCTGTTGGTTTTTGAACACATTAAATTTTTGGCTGTTTTGGCTGTTAGGATTGGTGTGTCTGTTTGATATTTATATCATGTTATTCTTGAGTAATCTGAGTTTACACCTTTTTCAAAGTATTTAACTTACACTGTAAAATGATATTAGACATGAACATATGAAGATATCATTAAAGCATTTTGCAATAAACATATTTTTTTTTATAAATATAAATACTTCATTTGGAGCAGGCTATCCCCTAGTTTTACATTCATGTGTATATAGTTTACAATACCCAAAAACATAAAAGGGGTTAGTAATTTGTACTATATTTCATACTTTTGTTTTGTTTTACTGGTAAACATGCATAGTCCTTGTGTGAGCTTTATTAGTTTGATAATTCGCCACAGTAGTGTTGATTTTTTTTTCCAAAGAATGAACAGTTGGTTTCTGGACATAGATTTTCATGTTTAAGAATTAAGTTATATTTAGATATCTAAATTATAATTAACCGATTTTTATGATTATTTTTACTTATTTTTTTAAGTTACAATATTTTAAATAATTTAAACAAATATAAATCTATTTTAAATCTATTAAGTATGAGAAAATTAATTCTTTATAAAAATAAACTTCTTTTTGACAACACGCAAGTTTCTCTATCATTCTCTGAGCCTTTGGCCAGACAAAAGTTCTCATATGGTTATGAAGCAGCACTGAATGAACAAATTAAGTGAATAATGGAACGGGGATAATGATAAAGTTATATCTTTTAAGGTCAATTTACTTAATAATTTAGTTTTGCAGGATGTGTAGCGATACTTCCACAAGTTGTATGTAGGAATGGCATGTTCTAAGCTCTTTTTTTTTTGTTATGTTTCACATGGTTGAAGTTTCTTGGAAATGTTAGGTTCATGTGTTTCTTCTCATGAAAATCTTTCGGTTTTTAAGTTCATATGAATTTGTTTTCCCTTTCAAGTTCATACGAATTTGTTTTCCCTTTTTCCTATATGTCATTTAATATGCTTGAGAATTGTTGTTATGAAACAAGTAGTTTTCTTAAATGGTTTAGCGAAATTTTGAATTAAAGTTATAGTGAATAATAATATAATTTAATTAAATATTTTTCCCATATTATTATGAGTATTTAAATTTGATTTTTTATAAAAATTTAAAATTTATTCACATTAATAAGGTTTATTATTATAATAATAATTATTATTATCATTGGTTTAAATGATAAAGAGATAATATATTTTTATTTTAAATTAAAAAGATGATGATGATGGTCAACCTTCACTAAGGTCAATGTGGTCTATCACACTTTAATAAATAAAGAAATTAATTGATACTCTTTAATATTTTATTCTTGTGATAAAAAATAAGGGAAATAAGCGTTCCTAAATCACCATAGTTTTGTGGACTTAACAAGCCAAGAAGGTTGGTAGTGTGGCAAATGTTTTGGAAATGATAATGCATGTCAATAAGAGCCGAGCAATCCAAGAGATAGTTTTTTTCATCTTCAACCCTCTTAGTATCGCAAAGGTGGAAGATTCTTTCATCCCAAGGTGTTAACCGAAACTCATTAGAATTAGTTCTTATCTTCATCCTCTTCTTAGCACTGGTCAAGACAGAAAGATAATTTTGGTTAGCAAGAGTGGGGTTGATCACCTCCTTATTATATCTTAACTTCATTTACCCCTCTAGCTCCTTATCTTTGAATTCGGAAGTGATAGTACTTTAAATATTATCCTTCTTCTCCATGATGATCTCCTCCTTTGTCCCCCAATGTTCGAGCCAAGACTGAGCATCCTTGTGCCATCCCTATTTGAGTTGGAGGAGTGGGTTTTGGCACGAGTTAGAAGCATTTTTTGGGAACTTCTTGGCTTCCATGTTGTAGAGCTTATTCTTATACATCAAATACTTAAACATAGTCATACTTTGAGCATCCTTGTGCCATCCCTATTTGAGTTGGAGGAGTGGGTTTTGGCACGAGTTAGAAGCATTTTTTGGGAACTTCTTGGCTTCCATGTTGTAGAGCTTATTCTTATACATCAAATACTTAAACATAGTCATACTTTCAACGGGCAGAAGGCTAGCGAGGATATGATAGGGAGTAATTCCTTTAATCTTCAGGTTGTAAGTTATAAATTACTTTACTTTTGGATCATCTTGATCTTCCTCCACGATTCTCTAGATATACTGCAACCACAAACCTCACAACTATATGAAACAACATGGAGTAATTCCTTTAATCTTGAGGTTGTAAGTTATAAATTACTTTACTTTTGGATCATCTCGATCTTCCTACACAATTCTCTAGATATACTGCAACCACAAACCTCACAACTATATCAAACAACACGTGTGATGAGAGTATCAAAGAGGAACTTTTTTTTACTCCAAACCCAATGATGGGTCGACTTACAACTATTTCAAGCTCATAATATTAAGTTTTTCATCCTCTAATAATCCTTTTCTCAATGCTATAATTCTAGTTGAGGTCATGATGAATGTCAATACCTAAATATTTGTATGAAGAAACCTTATCCAAGTAATTGTTAAATTGAATTATTAAATTGAGAAACCATTTTTAATTAATTTAAAATACTTAAATTAGTTTGATTTAAAATTCTTTTACATATATGTTTAATTAAGAATATAAATAAACTAAGAGTCAAATAAATAGTAGATATTATTTTAAGGGAATTCAAACTAATGGTCAAAGGGTAAAAATAATAAATTCTAATAGATTATATTTATCAATTAAATAGATTATAACCAACTAAAAGCTAACATAGTTGTAAAATAAATTGTTTTTATTATTTAATTTGTGAAGAATGGAGATTAGCCATGAGAAAAGAAAAATAATGAAATAAATGTATTTCTAACTATACTATATAAAAATATTTCTAACTAAAACAATAATATATATATATTATATATATATATATAATATTAATATAATATATATATATATATATATATATATATATATATATATATATTAGATATATATAAACAGAATACCAAAAAAACATTAACCTAAGGGAAAGGAAACTAAGAGACCATAAAAGTAGAAAGGGGAATGAAAAGAGAGAAATGGAAACAAGAGGGATAACAGAGGATCCCCAAAGAATCTGAGAAGAAAAGGAAAAGAAACTAGGAGAAAAGGGCAAGAACCCAACAAGTATTAATCTTCCAGCCATCATCCCTATTAAGATTCTTCTCAATTTCTATGGCTCCCATAAATTTAGGGTGATGGAAATGAGAAATATTCACAATTACATTAGCCTCCTCAATTCAAATATGATGTTTTGTCTTCTCTGTGTGCTCTGCTAAGGCTAAAGAGTGAGTCCTATTGTGCTTAATATCAGTAGCTTGCTCCTTAATCCTTTGATTAATGGACCTCCCCATTTCATCAATGTAAGATGTTCCACAAGAACACGGGATGATATAAACACCTTTCTACTTAATTAAATTTACTATTTACATGGTTAAATTTATGGGTAAACTAAATTTATACACATCAATTTGCTTTCTGTAATGTTTACTTTTTTATTTATATTTTGATAGGCTTTTTTTTTAATAAATAAAAGTAATAATTATATATATATATAAATATATATATATTATAATATATATATTATATATATATATATATATATATAATATATATATATATATATATGAACCCTTGTAATACCTCATTTATTGTAAATATTTTGTTATTTACTTTTACTATACAAGACTTGGTAACTTATGGGTTGAGTGGAAAGATTAGTGAAACTTTATTGTTTTAAAAAGTTTTATTTAAAATTATTTTAAAGGTTATGACAAGTCTTAGAATTCACTAGAAAAAAATCCTGGATGAAATTTTTCATTTACCAGATAGTCATAGGACAATTTCTTCTTCTCTCTCCATAGACGTATAACATCTCAGTGGGAAAAGAAGCCAAGGAAGGCAGGAGGAAAACGCTGGAGCCATCTTGGAGAAAGAGAGAAGCAATTAAACCTTGAACAGAACATTATTAAGGTGAGGTAGAGGTAGGACACTACCAGTAGGATATTCTTGAGCTAGAATGAGAGCCAGTGGAAACCCTAATACATATTGGATTCTTTGAGTTCTAGGTTTCACTAGTGTAGTCTTGATGTCTGAGAGTAGACCTTACTAGGTCACTACCTAATCTGTTGCTTTGGAATTGAAAATGCTCGTGGGAAGAATTAGATGTAATTTCCAATCTCATTGGTTGAGTTTTCCCTTGTGAAATTCCTTTTAGCTTAATGCAACATATAAGTTCATTGCCTAATCTGTTGTCCTGGAATTGAAAAGTCTCATGGGAAGAATTAGATGTAATTTCCAATCTCATTGGTTGAGAAGAGTAGTCTTTTCCCTTGTGAAATTCCTTTCAGCCTAATGCAACATATAAGTAATCTGCATTTCTAAGTTCTCAATATCTAATTCTGATATATGTAATTAGCTATTTTTGATAACATATATTTCTGAAGATAGGTTCAAATCAGCAAGAAGTTTCACATTTTCATTGTGGCATATAATAACTTAGAAGAAAATTTACCCAATTGGTTTTGGGATCTCCACAACCTGTTTGGCATACACACCAACAATCTGCAATTGACCGCCCTCCTCCGATCCTGCGGTGATTTTCACTCTTTTACGCTGCACCCAGAAGCAGATCTATTGATCCATGAATCTACAACAATAGAAGGCACCAACAATTGAATCCATGCGGCACCACCAATTCATGATCAACGCAATGTTGGCCTCAAATTGTTCGGCCTCCAGGGAAGACTGAGGTTCTCTTTCACTACTGTTTGAAACCACCAATCTACACAAGTGATGATCTGGTGCCCATATCACGCCTTAAATCCAATGCGCTGCTTAGATTTAAATCCTCAAGAAGCCCTCAGTTGTGGGTTGCAACAACAAACTAAACCCTCGCTCCTATCACATGCTACCCATCTCTTGCTAAACCAGCACGAGAAGGATGAGAGTGGACAGAGCCGATAGATTAGTTAATCCCTTGGCCTTTAATAGCAGGGGTATGGTCGCTAGGAAGGCAGAAATGATTGCAAGCTCGACAACTCCCTCCAGCAGTCAATCAAAGGAGCAACGATTCGATCTGAGCAGGGATTCAATTTGAAATTACTGCGGCCTCCTGCATGCCTCACGCAGTAGCGATCACGGCCTCCTCCACGACTTCACTTTGGGATCTGGGCCCAGATCGCGTGGGCTTCACTGATCAAAAAATAATAAGAGAGAAAATTCCTCTGCTCGCTGAATCTAAATGTGAATCTTCGACAGCAGCACGGGCTTCACCGATTTTGTTTCTACTCATATGACATATTGTTTCCTTTCTATTTGGGTCTGCCTTGCTCTTGATTCCCTTTGCTCATAATTAGACCCAATGTCGCCAAAAAATCAGATAAAATCTGATGATATGCATTCAATTCCTAAATGGTTTCATTCTCAATCAAAATAACATCATCAAGGAACATCAAATATGACACAGTAATATTCCTTGATAGCTTTCACCCAGTGATTTTATTTCTCAAGATCGGCGCATCTTAGCACCATGGACTCGCGAAGGTCTTCGCCACTGTACACCTCATATCTGTGATGACTGACAAATTTGGAAGCACGGGAAGTGATACAGTGTGATTGGCGCAATTTTCCCTTCACGTGCTTGTGAAGATTTCGCCTTAGTCGCGCTCTCCACTTAGCTTACAGGATCGACAACCCTAAAGTTATGATACCATGATAAAAACTGAGTTTATTAGCTAAATGGCTCTCCAGGTGAGATACCTGGAGAGTGTACAAACACTCATACACGCACTCACATCAATCAGGAAAACAACCTAGTACATATAGGCTTTCACACAATCAGGGTGGTTTCAACCACTCCCTAGATAGTAGGATCTGAGACCTAATCTTAGAGTCTCAATCCTATCCTTAAAACAACTAATTGTATCTTTCTCCATTAATTCTAACAGTTCACATATATGAGTAGAATAGAGACATTAGAACGTGTTTTCTATCAAGTGAAACCCAAATGTATGCTTGATTAACTGTTTGTACTTGGCTCCATTTCTTTCCTTTGATTCAATCTAGATTAGTCTTTCAATTCAAAGCATGAGCGATTATAATTTATTTCACTATCAATAATCTCCAAAAGTAAAGAGAATATTATTGTATGAGCTTTTTGAGCTATGATGTTCCACAACTTGGATTTCTTCCTATACAAGTTTTGGTAGCCTAGATTGGGAAAAATTAGTTCTATTTTGTATTGAAAATTACATTGATAACCTAGTACTATGTTTTATTTTGCAATATTCAAATAGATTTTATCTTGATATCAAGTTAGAACTTTATTTCCACTCTACCAACTTAATATATCTATTTTTTCTTTAATCATAAATATTAAACTTGAATTATATTCCTAATAAAAACTTGAATTTTATTATTAGAGGTTAAGTTTGAATTTCATTCTTATATGTTAAATTTAAATTCCCTTGTTAATTAAAATTTAAACTTCATTTTTATTTATTTATTGATTTATTTAGCTTTCATATGTTCTTGATTTTAACTTGAATCTCATTTTTTACCTAATCTTTCAATTAACATTCTTTACTAGCATTTTAAAGGCATTTTGATCCAATATTCTTTAGCAAAGGTGATGTGGTTACTTCCCCAGATGGAGCTCTCGCTGGTTGAATTGTTTGAGAACTTTTATTTTTCCCTACTGTCACAACTAGAATAATCACAAGTTATCATTGAGATAAATTTAATATATAAATGAATGAAGTCCGCTGCTACGATTCATATTTATGTTCCAATGCCAATTGGCACATTGTCAAATTGTTTTGCAATTTTCTCTCTCTTAATATGATGGGCATGTATCATTGTTTCTCAAACACATTAAAAGAATGTGGCTATTATTCTTCATATATGGTTTGTTTCATATTTATGTTATGTTATTTTTCTTTAATATTAAAGAGTTTGAACCTCTTTTGAGGCGTTTAAGATTAAAATGTAAATGATGTTGGAGAGGAACATCTAACAATATTTATGTGTATTTCAAAATTTTATTATTATCCCGCGGGTGGCAGGTATTAAGTATTCGAACTTTAATTTAGTTAACATTACCAAGATTTTTTTTTTTAATTTTATATTTTTTTTAAGTATCTTATTAGTAATCATGTTTTAGCATTCATTAACCTATCGGATTGTACCATTTGCAGTGTTGTGGGCACAGCGTGTAAACAAATATTATTAAAAAAAAATTATAAAGTTCTGGTCAGTCTTGACACCAGTGTTATATATTGGGAAGTAATTTTTTTTCAGCACAAAAAACGTTGTATATCTATTAATTTATTATGAGAAAATAACAATACATCATATCCCTATTTTGATATTCACATAGATTTGCAGATCTTTGACTTAGCAAAATATTAGTGGGTGGCATTCACATAGCCCCCAACCACAGATCCTCATCAAAAAATTCAATACCATTTGTAGACTGTAAGAAGTATTAGCACATAAACAATACCGAAAAGATGGAGAACCAACCAAAAAAGCAAATTCATGGGAAAAGGGGACCTGGTATGTACCAGATTGGTGCCAAGGAATGAGAGAGTTATGTACCTGGCATATTAAACTCCTGAATATGGTGAGATTTGTTGTCCACAGTTATACTCATCATCCAGACATCATATTGAGAGGCAAGACCCTTTTTAGATAGCGCATCAGCCACACTATTTTTTTCCCTGTCAATGTGATCTATAGAATAATCCTTCCTGAATTTCCTTATGGATTCTATCATGTTTAGCCATGCCAAAAGATTGAGGTTTTTTTTGACGTGTATAGACTGTACATGATCAATTATCACCTTTGAATCCCCATAAATTTGCAGATTTTGGATGTTGAGAAAGTCACAGATTGTGAGCAAACCTGCCAGCACCATAACCTCAGCTTTGTTATTCGTCCCATTACCTCCATTCCAATATATTTCAATATACTGACCCTCCGTAGAAGGGTCAGCATATTAAATTAAATTGGATTGAAATATAAAATTTTAATAGTAAAATATTCATCTTTATTCTTCAATTTACGTGCAATCAATTTAAATATTAATGATCCTAACAATTATATTCTCAAAATAAAGCCAAGAATTGAACTTAAAACTTAATATTAAGTGGAAATGAAAGTCACGAATTTTTCAATAAAATTTAGAAAGAATGAATTGAAAATATCCTATGTAAAAAGGGAAGTATATTACCAAAAATTTTATATTTTTATAAATATTGTTTATGTAATATTGGAGTAATAAAAACTATTTATAATTCAAAAATTTCCATAATAAATTAAGCTTAAGTTTTTATGATTAATAATAATATTTAAGTCATATATTAATTAGTTTTATAATTAATAATAATGTAAAATAAAAATAAAATTTAGTTATTTTTAATGTGAATTGTATTATAAGCACTTTAATATTTATCATAATTTATATTATTCAACATTTTACTAAATGAATTTGCTATTAGTTATTATTTATTATTTTATTTAATGTGTTGGAAGCACACTCCAAGTTTAAATTTTTATTAATTTAAATTTATTTATTTTAATAAATTTATAATTATAAAATTTCATTAGACACTAATGCATGGTGCAGTAATTTTACATTATATTATGTTTTAGCTCGTTCTTAAAATAAAATAAAATTTATATACTATATAATTAACTTACTTTTACTTTAAAATGTTGCATATAATTTTAAATTCTAAAATACATTTATTCTTTTTGAAAATCATTTTTTCGAACGTGCTGAGTTGAAATAAATGAATAAGTTAAGTATATTTTTGTTTTTCTTATTTTTTTAATAATATATTGAAAAGGTACTTAAAAATATAGATATTTCTATATTCTACCAATTATATACATCATAAATATTATAATATATAAACAACATTAAAAAATTAAATAATATATTAGCAGTTAATATAATTATTATTTACAAAATCTATATATTACCATAATGACTTTGTTGGCATGTTCATTACGAGTGGTAAATGGAAGAAATTTAATGAAACTCCTCACACTTTATCCACAACTAAAATATTTTTTTTAAATAAAACATTAAGTTGTAAATAGAGTAAAAGCTCACATAAAGTTCTAATAAGAGAAAAGACTCATGTTGTAGATACAATTTCTTGATTCCATCGATGAGAAGCACAAAAGTTCTTGAACTATTTGGCTCTGTAGATGACACATTAAAGGAAAAAGTGAAATTGTTATATAACATCTTGGAAAATAAACAATATGAGAGCAACAATACTTAATAAATAAATTAGTAGCTACATTAAACTAAGCCGCATGAAAATATCATGTCAATTGAAAGTATTTTAATTTGGGGGCACTCTGGCCAAACAGTTAAATTTAGTGGTATTTTGTTGTTGGCGTAGTTTGTCTACTTGTTGTATGTTTTTGGATATATGTGTATATAGTTTATATTTTTCAAATTTTAATTTATTAGTAAAGCTAAATACATAAGCTTTTTAACTTGGTTAACTCTAAACATGCAAGATTACCAAAATGTGTGAAACAAACTGTTGAATTTGGCGTATTAGCAGTTTCAAGAAATAGTTAAGCACATCCATGATGAGAAAATGCATATGCAAATTCCCTTTCTCGCTTAATAACAACCTCTATTTTTCTTTGCAATGTACCATCAAATTATTCCATAGTTATCATGTTGTTGTCCCAATCTTGTTAATGATCAACTTCAAACTATTCAGAAATAACAATTTTTAGTCTTTGACAAGTGCGAATGATGAAATACCATGAGTTCCCTCATCAACATCCTCAACTGAGGTAGCGGTACCAAAATCCGAGGAAAGCCTTTATGCTGCAAGAATAGGTTGGTCACAAGGTAAGGCCAACCAAGTGAGAAACAAGAGAGCAAAAGAAAAGTTACACCAAGAAATTGCCTCCAAGATCACTCATCAACACACCAAGGTACATGCTGCGATGGACCTAGAGAAAGAGGAGATGAAAATAAGATTGCAGCATCCCTCCATCCAAACCCTGCCTTCGGGCTCCCAATTCCAAGGCATGGATGTGTCTCTAGATTTGACCAGTGTCACTTTAGCAAACAATGTCAATTTACACAGGTAGGTGGGAGAGATGTTGTACAATGACATCAACAAGCACCAGATGACCATTAATCAGGCTCAAGTCTATATAGAGAAAATCTCTGAAAAGGTAGAGACGGAGAAGATCAAGTCCCATGCTATTTTTCAACAAAAGGAAGTATATAAAGAACTCGTCATGAAGATGGGAATGGATTATGAGGATAAGGAAACAATGGAAGTTGTCTTATAGGCCACTTAGAAAGAGAATCTGGAGTTGAGATGACAATTAGAGATGCCTAGGGGTGAGCACATTCAAACTCCTGAGTTGATCCAGAGCGAAAAGGAGAAAGAGGTTTTAATGCAGGAGCTGACCAAAAGCAGGAACAGATTTACTGCCTTAGAGATGAAAATAATAAATTTATAGAATAGAATCACTTCTCATGTCTGCATGGTAGTTGTCCCTGATGATCCTCAGAACCCCAATGATCACTTCGCCTAGGCATTAACCGAGCTGAAAATATCTGAAGAAGAGTTAATGAAACCTCAGTGACTTAGATGCTACCAAATTTCAAATAGTCCAGAAAGAGAAGTTACTCCAAGCTTCAATTACAAATATAGACAAGCTCACGAGGGATCTATAGAGTTCCACTCAATAAAACAAGGAACTAAAGACTCAGCTCAAAGGAAATCTGGCTCTCATTGAAACTAGGTAGTTGGTCTGAGACAAGATCATTTATGAGATCAACCAAAGCTGGGAACAAATAGCCTTGATACATGATCAAAAGAAGCTCAATGATGAATTTTTTCCTTCTCTCCTAAATGGCAAGCAGGAAAGCATCACCAACTCTCAGTATGCTAAGAAATATATTCAGTTCCTGAGTGAGAGGTCAATTGGGGAGCTAAGGCCACTTGATATAGTTGACAAAATGGATGCAATGGCATAAATTTCAAATGTTATTTCGAAGGAAGAAGCTAAAGCTAAAGAATAACAAAGCTTAGCAAATCTAAAAAGGGAGGTGGAAGCTTTCGATGATAAGTTCAATCAGCTCCTTGAATTCGAGTTACCTAATTTGTGGGGAGCCAATGGAGAGTTGTTCACACAGGAGCTATATACCCAGAAAATGATCAATATTAAAAGCAGGACTAGAGCAACACCCAAGAAAACACCTATCCTTAAAGGAACAACCATAATGAACTTCCCTGAGAAATAATTTCACCTTCTTGAGATGGTTAAAGTTATCTTCCAACGCAAATTGGATTATGCAGGGATGATCAATCTCAGGCTTCATTATAGACAGTTCAACTCTATCCCTCCACCTCCTCTAACCATGTGGCAGTGATGAGAACAATTTTCCAACCCCCACTACTTCAGATGGCTCATCCTCGAGTTTCAACTGCTTCTCACCAAGCATCAACATCATCTCTTCATTCCTGAAAGATCATGCTTATTGTGCTAGTTATGGCATTTATTTCACTTTCTAGTTATTTTTACTATAGGTTTTACTCTATTTTTGGCAAGACATTTTATTATGATTAGAAGGGTTGTGCTCTTGTGCATGCTATAATTTTGATATGTGATTTTTTGCAATGATGGAAAAGATCAAGAAAGAATATTTCTTTAACGACCTATGTTTTAAGGTCTTTGTATATATGTTGTCTCGGCAAAGGAAAACTGGTTCGGAATTTTGGAAAGAAAACTCTACGTTATTTTTGGGAACATCTCTACTTCTTTGAAGTATGTATTACTCAGATTATTAATGAAAATCATGGTGACTCCTTCATTCCAGTATTACAATATGTCTTCTCTCTATTATAATTTCATAATGTTCATGTTCCTCTCAAATTCCATGTTATGTAGCTACGAGATACGTTTCTTACTTTCTTACATATTCATTTGAATTAAGATATTAGCACAAATTCCTGTATGAGCCTTTGGAAACTAAATCTTTAATTGCAATCCGTGAATATTTCCATCCATTCCTTCTACATAATCATCATGTCTTTCTGAACTCAGATAAGTGTAGAATTTGCAATATTTCGAGCTCTACATGATGGGCTACTTCTTGCTTTCTGTCTTCTTTTGTACTACTACTAATGCAATTGATCTGTAATTCCTTGAGTTGTTTGGCCTTCTTGATTTATTATTTACATTTATGAGTATCATATATATGTGAATGTACAAAGAGATCATGGATTATGTCTTTCTTTGATGATTGAACCAACTAAATTCGTCATGTAAGAAAATTTATACGTGATGTCTCTATTCTTTGAAGAACTATGGAGACACATCAGATCTAGATGTTCTAGGCACTGGTCTCGTAGAAACCCGAGGATGTCTCTAGAATTGACAACAGGTGCAACATAACTTGTTTTCCATAATATACAATAAAGTAGGTATAGATCACCGAAAACTACAAAATTTCATATTGTATAAAGGCTTTAACATTAGATCTATTTCTCCGGCCAAGAATGGTCATTCCTATGTAAAAAGAATTTGAGATTTTATAAATAAGTTATAATACAATCCCCCCATAAGGGAAATAATATATCAAAGGTCAAAACAAACTCTATTCAACATAACTTAGTAGTCTTTATAAGAAAATATAGTTCTAACTGTTAACACCTCTAAGCAGATATATCAAGGTAAATGTTTCAGAAATTATCTTCTTCTCTTTGTCCTTGGATAATTCTATTGTAGAAAGGCATAATTTTGATCCTTCTACACATCACTTGCACGACATCATTTCCAAAATGGGTAGACAACATACTTTAGCTACATTCCAGCAAGAGAATCTAACCAACATGTTATTGGGGATTGGCCTTTTCATTCACTTGTGTGCAGGTTAATGCACAAATTTTGTTTGAGGAAAAATGGGAATCTAACCCAATAGTTATATAGTGAAGAAACAAGTATCCATAGTAATGGGGCACGAGTACATAAGATTTCAAAGGTTGTTATATGTCTAAAACTTACTTTGCATTGGATTTGTAATGCATAGCCATGCTAGTCTCATTAATTTCAGACATCCAAACCAATCATTTGAGTAATCTACAGTCAATTTCGTCATACCAATCCTTTGAGAAACATGTAGTCAATTTTGTGACCTTTTTACAATTGTTGATTATATTAAAGATCGAAAATATACAACTACATAGTAGACTTACCTCTTTAGAAGAAGATAGAAAATCTAGCAACTGCAAAATGTTAGCATGCTTACAGTTGTTCCAGTTGTTTCAACTTTGATATTGAAAAGGGAATGTCTCCATATAAATTAATTAAAGAGACATCTCTGCAACAACATTGAAGATGAAATTAAGTCAAGGAATTCTATGAAATATAAATGATGAGAATGGTGACTAGAGGGATGTTTATACACAAACAACAACTTGGAATCTCCCTCTCACAATTGTGATGCATATGAAATTATTGACAAAATACACACCATAATGAGAACTAAATAAGAGATTTAACAAACTTACTCTTGATATATTTGAGCCAACGAGCAAGGCCCTAAGGGGGTATAATCTAAGAAACACTTCTACCTCAACCATACCACTTATAGCAGCATCAGGAACACATACCAGCTAGAACTTCCATGCTTTTTGTTATATCATCAAACTTCCCTTCTCCCACAGAACCCTTGCAACATGAAGGTTCCAGTAAAAAAAACTCTGATAAGAAAGGCATACATGTTGAATGAAAAATGACATTTATCTTGCGCACCATTTATGGAATGTATTAATGTAAGGAAGCCCCTGGAGGGTTTCCCCAAAATGTTTTCTATGGGATAAAAACAAATTCGTTTCCCATATCCATATCCTAACTTTTCAAAAAAAATATGGCATATCCATACCTATGCAACTTAGCTTGTAGTTGTTCAAGCACACTCCAATCTATAACATAAATAATGTGCCCAACATGCCTACACTTTTCACCTCTAGTAGGAATTGGCTGTTTTTTTCAAATAAAACAAGAGATGGAAAACTTAAAGAAGCAAGCCCATGGAAAGAAGCATCCTAAAAGTTAAGTTGGCATGTCAACTCAGGGTTCTTAAGAAAAAAAAATGAAAAACAATGCATTTTGTCTTGTCTCAGTGTGAACGTTCTAGCACGACTTTTGCAGTTAATGTCAATGATAGCAAATGATTCACAAAAAATGCTAACCTTTAATGGGTGTGATCTTATATAGAGTAGATATTTTGTATTCAATGGATCAATGGACCTCATAGTCATTGGCGACAGAAAGACCATTTTTTCAATAAGGTCAAGTCTAGTTCGTATTAGGTGTCCATCATTCAAATGCTTGTTAAGCCAACATTTGGAATATAATGTTGTAAAATAATATAATATTTTTTTCCAAAGGTATCATATAGAAGCCAAATAACATTCATAACACTTAAGAGGTTTATAACATCCATCCTCTAAATGAATAAGACTTGTGTTTCACAACTATATTTTTCCATTCTTCTACCAAAATGTTAACTTATAAACTAAGAAATTATAAAATGAAACAAGTCACATATACCCAATCAACAAGCCACTAATCCTCTTTTCCTCCCATGGCCATTGCTAATCAATGAGACTCTAACCACCACAACTTACAGATAGTTAGGGAATTTAATATTCAGTAACGTAATACAAACAAAATCAACCATTTACCTATCAAACATCAAATAAAAACACATTAATCTCTGTTATGAAAGAATGTAAATGCAAACATATTCAAGGAATATTGACTTTCCAAGATGAGATACTCATTTTCTTGGAGACTCTGACCAGCACAACTTATAGATAGTTAGGGAATTTAATATTCAATAACTTAATACAAACAAAATCAACCATTTACCTATCAAACATCGAATAAAAACACATTAATATCTATCATGAAAGAATGGAAATGCAAACATATGCAAGGAATATTGATTTTCCTAGGTGAGATAATCATTTTCTTGGAAAAAAAATAAAAATAAATAAATAAATTTGCCAATTGCCACTAAGAGGAATTAAAACAACTAGCCCTCAAAATTGCAACCAATTACATCACATATGCTTTCTAAGTCTTGATGGATAGTGCATTGCCCCAAACAACATACTAATATATGTTTAATACATATTGTCAAACAAGAGAAGCAACTGGTAAAGACAAAAATCCTTACAAACATAATGCCAAAATTAATTTATTTTAAAACTTGAATTTAGACAAAAGAGATATGTCTTAATGAAGAGAAATACAAGTACAATCCTTTGTAAATTTAGGATTGCTATCAAGAACACATTTAAGCCCATCATCTGTGACTTTTAAAAAGTCCACCAAGCTCAGACATTGCAGATGAACTTGAGCCCTTGCCGAGAGTTGTGGAAAGGTATCTTTTGTAATATTTTTGTTTAGATAATGTTCCACGTGTAGATGCCAGTTCTCATAGATTTACAAACCCTCTCAATTGAAAAAAGATCTAAAAAAAATAGAGTAAAAAAAATTGCCTCATGAGGAAATCCTCCAGGAGCTACTTGCTTATTACACTCTTTCAACATTCCAAATTGTATGGCATTTTCCACTCGGTCACTTCTAATGCATTAAATAAAGCAAGTATCTGCACTTCTTTGTGAAGGCTCTAAAAAATCAACTAGCATGCACATTTAATGCACATTGGGTAACATTGTTTTATTTGACTAAGTTTACTTCATTTGTGTCAGAATTTATAAACCTTGGGAACTACTTGTTTCCCAAAACACTTTGGCCATGTCAGGAGTGGGCTCATGGAGGCACTTGTCACCTACAAGTTTTGATGCAACACTTGTTTCTTCTTCTATCGAAGGAAACATTTGTTTGTCAATAGCAATTAATTAGTATCCTACATCTTTAAATCTACCCAACATTTTGTTCAGACCATTCCCTCGTTACCTGTCAAAGATATTCTCCTTGATTTCCAAGTAGCCATCCTTGATAGTCAAGAATATGAAAACCCAATATAATATCTAGTCCATTCCCTGTAGAAGAGGAGGTTTCCTGGTGCTCCCAATTGGCTTATTTCTTGGGTACAATTCAATTGGAATTTTCCTTGTGATCACCACATTCCATAATCTCTGCAATGCACACACCGCATTCTGCAAGAAACCAATTGTATTCTCCAATAGTATTTCCTGGATTCTCTCCTGGAGGACACGTAATCCTTGAAGTCACATGAGACATTTGCCATAGGCCAACCAACCAATATTTCATATTTAACTCTTTGATCTCTTTGTATATCATAGTAGCACCTTCTAACTCCCATGATTTGACTTGCAAATCTTCAAACCATTAAGTGAAAGTTACAAATGATTTTATTTCTATCTCTCTAACTCTTGATTCCATAAACAATTCCCTTTATCTAGGAATCCTCTACATTGGGGTGATCAATCTAACCCTTCAAATTATCCTCAATCTTGAAATTCTCCATAGAAACAAGTGGTGTAAATCCTCTATCATTGATCAAATTTCCTTCAAGGGCCCCTACATATTTATTGGATCATGATTCATATTCACCATTTGTAATCCTATCACCTACCATATAAGCATGTTCCTTTTTTATGGTAAAAGCATGATGTCCCTTGTCCGATTTCCAAATTTTTGGACTTCCTTCCTTACCATTCTTTGAAGTTGTTTTCGAAACAAAAATATTTCCAGATACATTCTAGGAAAAAAGAGAATATGGAAGAAGATCTGATGCGATTTTTCTATGAAAAGAAGACTCCAATCAAAGCTTTCAAAAAAATAAAGAAAATCAGCGTAGGTTGGAGACTTCTCACTCACACTGTTAAAGTGAAAGTAGCTTGCCCTTTGTTATTATATTAAACAATATTAGAATATACTTGGAAATAAAAATCTATATTAAGGAACACAAATTTCAAGAAAATCGATATGTTTCTTACAGAATAACTTTCACAAAACCTTTGGACACTAATAGGCTAATACAATAAAAAGGATATTTTTAGCTAATGTCATGATGAAAACATGGTCTCCGGTGAGAAATCTGACCTAGTATGTGAACAAAAATTGGTCTTTGAAGAACCTTTCAATTCAAAAATTTCATGGCAACAATACCATAAACTAAATTAATTTCCCCAAGCACATTATGAGTTGGAGTGGATTCCATATTTTCACACTTCCTCTACTTGAACACCTTGTCGGGCCCCATTCCTCCCCACGTCAGCAATCTAAGAAACATGAAGTTGTTGGATCTTTCATTCAATGAGTTGACTGGACAAATCCAAAAAGAATTTAAGAACCTAATCATGCTCACTCTCTTGAACCTGTTCTGTAACAGGATCCATCATTGTACATATCAAGTGTACCCATCATAGATCCTAGATTTAATTCAGCATGGCACACCCGTATTGATGGATCCCCATAGCTACTCCTTTAGGTGTATTAGTCTAAAAATAATACATGGAAAATGGAAGTGAGTTGCTACAGAAGCTTGCCATTTAAATGAGTATAAAGAAAGGGTCCATGTGACAATGAAACAATACATTTTGCAATTTACTCATTCTTCTTCCTATAATGTTGTGATGGTGTGCCACATGTTCTGACCTATCGATCCTATGCATAGGAATTGATGAGTCGTAGTACTCAATGCACATAGTTGACGAGGAACTATTAGGCAGACACAACGCAAAGCTAGTATTCCATTGTGAGACCCTTTATCAACAAGAGTTGTGACATTGGAAGTCGATACATATGTTTTTGTTGTGGGCCAAATGAGACCATGTGTTGTGGAGGATAGACAGGAGGAAAAGCATGCATGTGAAAACGCCAAGTAGAAATATGCAACATTCTATTTCCACCAACTCTTTTGAATAAATCTACCAAAATACTAATCAGAATTGCGTCCAAGATGAGAATCATTGAAAAGAAAAGCACAAGACATTGTCACTTCTTGTATGCAAACCCTAAGGAATCTTTCTCTAAAAAGACATATACTACACACTCCCACTTTACTCAAGGTTGGTTTTGATCACATCGTAGCACTTAAAGATGCAAGTTCAAGCCATGTAGGCACTAGTGGTTGTAGCACTTAAAGATGTAAGTTCAGGCCATGTAGGCACTAGCAGTCTGCTACTCAAATTCCAGTGCTTATTTTGCTAGCTAGATCTTGGTATAAGGTGGACAAAGAGAGCCAAAAGGGAGATGGAACTGGTATTTATAAGAAAGAACATATAGAGATAGGGATCGAAGGATGATAAGAAGCGGTCGACTTTAAACTAAGGTACTCCCTTTTGTTCCATTCGATTAATTTGTGCTCAAATTGCAATCCTATTATGTTACTGTGTGAACGCTGGTAAAAATGGGGAACCATGGCCATGCCGAGAGGCATTTCCTTGAACATGACATGGAATTTTCTACCACTGTACTTGATTCCCACCTTGTTTGGGTTCATAGCATCAAAAGTCATGCCTATATTCAACATCAAAAGGACTTCCATGCTAGTCAGGGTGTTGTTAAGGGGAGGAACTTTCTCGCGTGACACTATTGTCACACTCTGTAAATCAAATTCCAGCTTCTTAAGCTTTAGTATAATGAAAAACACTAGTGTTAATACTTCTACAATAGAAACAACTATGAATATGGGCAAGAATACACAACAACAACATCTCGTGGAGGAGAATGGGGAAACCTGGTGATTCTTTCCAAATGCCCACAGAGCTTGAATATAAATATTCATACATTCTAAATTCATCACAGGAATAGGCATCCAAAGAACACAAAGACTCTTAATCTTCATTATTAGAAGCAAATTACTTCTTTAAGTGTTATGGATCGTCATAATTATAATAATTAGGTAGGTGGGACATGTGTTCAAGATTGTGTTAAGGACGATGAATCTGAACATTGTCGCTGTGAAAAACATTATAATAACACACACATATAAATTACATAATGAAATATTGTTAATAGATTTAATTAAATAACAAAAAAAATCTCGTTTTGGAGTTTTAACTTAGTTAATACTTTATTTATGTAATTGTTTTTTAAAACAAATTAATATATTTATTGATTAAATGAATATTTTAAATATAAATTAATTAAATTAAAATATATATAAATATATATATAATATATATATTATATACTTATATATATTATGATAAATAGAGTTTCACCATGAGAACATATTCATTTCTCAATCTTAAACTCTTAATGACTTTGGTTATCACGACCTCTAATCCAATATATAATATAACTAGCATTTGCACCAGATGTTGCAAAAGAAATGTCGCAAGGCATAAATCGAGGAACAATAGAAAAATGTGAATGGTCATTGAAAGTAAGGATTTATAGAAAAGATTGAAAGCAAGGGTGGAAGATTGAGTTACAGTTGCAACTATATCCTTAAGTTACTTGTGAGTATTCCGAATATGGATATTTTGTAAATAAAAATAGTCTCATGTATCCATTATCCATGTAGTTGCTCTGGTTTATGTGAACATGTTATGGTCTATTATTTTAAGGTTTATTGCTTTTAATTTTAAAACAAGTTTGAAGGTTGTAAATAAAAATAGTCTCATGTATCCATTATCCATGTAGTTGCTATGGTTTATGCGAACATGTTATGGTCTATTATTTTAAGGTTTATTTTTTTTAATTTTAAAACAAGTTTGAAGGATACAAGATTGCAAAACATATGATATTTTTCTTCATTTATGCTATTTTTCCATATGCTACCTATTTATGGCGTTGCTTTTGCTTTTTGACATCTGGGGCAATTGAGGAATAATCATGACGTGTGGAAGGTTATTGCAAATAATAATTAATAAACAAGATTGCATGTAAAAGTGGAATATAAAGTCAAATGATTTACATTAGGTGAAATTTACAGAGAGTATAATGTTTGTAACAAAGATTGCCTCTTGATCATCAAAGATGCTTTTTTAAGTTTAAATAAAAAATTACAAGTAGTAGATTGTAATGGAAGAGGTGAAAAGAAAATATAACATTGTGAATAACATCATGGTTGTCATTCCATATAGGAGTGATTTTAGGGGCGAATGTTCGCCCTTTGGTGAAATTAAGGGGTTTTAAATTTTTAGTGGGCGAATATTTTGTATCATAGTACATTTTTACAAATCACCTCAAATAGCCCACCTTCTTTTAAGGGAGAGGGTAAAAAAGGTAAATTTAGCCCTTGAAATTAGGAGTTACAACCTTCCATTCACCCATTTTCAAGAATAGGTTTTATTTAAGTGAAACCATTCGCCCATTTTCAAGAATAGGTTTTATTTAGGTGAATCCTATGGGCCAAAGGCCCAAATACCATATTTATAAAGAAGTATGGTAAATTAATAAAAATATAAATAAATGAGAGGTATGGTAAATAAATAAAGCATTTTTTATATTTACT
>APFE030514396.1:0-10639 GCA_000404065.3 Pinus taeda
ACGACAGGTGATCCTTTCTAAAAATAAAAAAATATACTAAGAAGGAGATCATTAGTAGGTGAATATTTCTAAAAATAAAAATTACGAACAAGCATTTAACCACAATAAAATTGAAAAGCTAAAAGCCTAACGGTTTCAAGCGGATTTGAAAAATTTAAGAAATCAATTTTGTGATATGCAGCTACTTGGATGAGCACCTGTATCTTTGATCTTTGACACGGGCTGGGTCCGGTGTATATTTGATATTTGTGGCAGAGAGGCCGGACATAAGTGGAATACGAGTGGTTGTATGTATGATTGGATTAACAGGCATGAAAATGAGCGGTCAGCAGGGTCGAGGAGATTTTTGGTTTTTTAGATCCGAGTATGTTTTTGTTTATTTTTGTCTTTTCTTGCGTGAAGCATGGCCATGCTTACCAAGGGTCTGCTTGTTTTCTCTTCCTCATTTGTTTTATATTTTGATTTATTTTAGTAGTGTTTGATTTTGACAGGATGGGATAGAAAGTGACGATAAATATTAAGTAATAATGGAACGGAGGAATGAGTTTATAAGCATTTTGTAGTAGGAATTAATAATTCGGCATGGTTATAACCATCGAGGTATTTCCTGTTATATTTGTTTGATACTTAAATTTATGGAGAAAAATTTAAATTATAGTTAATTATATTACAGTTAATGTGTATTCTAGAATGATTTACTGTTTACCCAGAGCAAAAAAGTAAACAAAAAAGGTAAATATTACATACTAATTATTTCACATGTATACATTCTAGGGCTTGGGAAGACGGAATCTTGTTGTTGAATATACCACCTTCTTGGGAAAAGCCCAATTTGTTTTAGTATAAAAAGTTATATGATCATCTTGAATTTTGTAAGGAAAACATTCTATTAATATGTCTATATTTTTTTGTTTCTTTAAGGTCCAAGAGAAACGTGGCTTTGGTGGCATCGAGATAGCCAATTAGGCTCCTTCAATCAACCTATCCTCAGAGTCTAGGCAACTATCACACATGCATGGCAGGGAATAGCTTTAGAGTCCTAAAAGTAGAGTAACGCTCAATGCATGTAACGCAGGGACTAGTGGGAGAGTAACGTTGAATGGATAGATGGAATGTTGCAGAAGTGGGAAGGCTAATGGTGGTGTTGAGAGATCTAGACTTGAATCCAATAAGCTGGTAAAATCCATTGATATTTGAGGCATTTAATAAATAGATTTCGGTTTAATCTTAAAATCCTTGGCTCAAATAATTTTTTCTATCAATCATCAGAATACTTTTACACAATCCTAAATACTTTTGGAATCATTTTAGAAGTTCTCAACAATTACATATATATGTATTTTTATTTTTAGTCTCAATGTGCAAAAAATTTAATGGTGTTCAATGTTTACTGAGAATCGTGGAGGCTTCGTGGCAGATGTTCTCTGTTCGCCTTTGTTTGGTAGGTTGTAAGAAATGAAGTAGGAAGGGATTGGAATCTGGGAGAAAGGTTAGGGTTCATTTGATTTTTTTGTTCTTCTTTTTACAGTCATTTATAATATCCAGTTTTTAGGTTTTTGATATGGGTAGTGTATTTAAGATTTTTCTAAATTCTTTTTTACTTTATTTTGACCAGTGTCTGAGGGAAATTTTTCTTCATAATTTCAATTCTATTATAAATTTTATTTTTATAACATAATATTATTTATCTATTATCATATAGGGTTAATAATATATAATATCGAGTGTTTAGGTTTTTGATAAAGGTAGTGTATTCCAAAGGTAGTGTATTCCAGATTTTTTTGAATTCTTTGTTTACTCTGTTTTGACGATTGTCTCAGATAAATTTTTCTCTTCAATTTCAATTCTACTATCATTTTTTTATAAATATAATGTTTTTTTATCTATTATGATGATGTAATGTTAATAATATAACTTTAAGATTTTAAATATGTTTACAGGACCGAGATGGAAAATGTAGATACAACATGTAAATTTTTTTGTTTTTAATTATATTATTATTTGTAAACTCTCAAATATTACATTAATATTTATTTTTAAAAAAGGGGTTTTGTAACAGCATTTTTTCAAGTTCTCAAAGATACCTATGGCCATTGTTATTTCTGAAAAATGCTTATGATTATGGTTATTTTTGAGAAATATTTTTTTTACTGGTTATGTTTTCTTATTTTATTTTTTTGAACTAATTCACATATTGTTTATTTTATTTTATTTTTGTTAACGAATTTATATATTATGTCATGGAATGTAAAAATAATTTTAAAATAACAACATTTTTTTTTAAATAAATTGATATTAGTTGTTAAGTTAATATGTATTTGAACAATCAATGTTTATAACTAATGTTAATAAAGCTTTATGGTATGGAATTGTTGAAGTTTACTATTTCTTAATTTTTTTCAAGTAAAATTAAATTTTCATGAACATTTTTAATCATTATATTTTAAAACTATAAATAGGATGACATTATCACAAATAATTATAACCATAGATTTCTTTGTAAGGATCACCCTTTAATATACAATTAAAAAATCACATTTTTATAGTTCTTTTTAATTAATATTTCAACTATACAAATAATTATAACATCACAAATGATTATGGCTATGATTCTTTTTAAGCACAATAATTTCATACACATTTACAAAATATATCACAAAGCTCTTATAATAAAATACAAAAGAAATAAACATACCATTTAAAAATTAATTTATAATTAGTTACAAGTAGAATTTAAATGTTTGTATTTTTTATTTTATTTTTTATGTTATGCAATGTGTTTGTTGTAAGAAATTTGTTTGTTTGTTTGTGTGTATATAGTGATTTTACACATACATAACTTCACAATTTAAATGAGTTTAATATCCTATATTATCTTGTTTATATTAAAATTATTGTCTAATTTAATGATGTTTTATTTGTTTTTGCAAATATTATTAATTTAATAAGTGATTTTAAATTTGTTGTTAATGTATTTTTATAATATTTAATTATTGGATATTATAATTTGGTTAAAACAATAATATAACTTATTTTTAATGAATATTTTTAATCTATTATAACATTATAAATACCTATGATTTTTTTGTAGACATCACTATTGAATATATATATCTCTATAAACTATGATTTTCTTTTTAAGCACTCTTGTGGAATGTATATTTTAGTATCACAATTTGTCATACTTACATTAAAGAAATATATATTTCAACAATAAAAATAATTATAACATCACAACATACTATATCATAAAAAAATTTGCAAGAACAATTATTCAATATATTTAAAGAATATATTACAAAACTCTCATCATAAATAAAAAGAAATATATGACAAAGAAATTAATTAGTCAACCTGATATTTTATGCCACCATTTTAAATATGTTTCGCAATTAATTATGAGTTTTATAAAGATTTTATACAATATCTCAAAAATTACACATAAAATAAGTTGAATAAGTAAAATGTTTTATAATATTTAAAAGCTATATTATAAATCTCTTGCCACAAACTGAAAGAAATATATGTTTTAGATAATATTTTTTCCACTTCATGTTTTACAATAAAGTTTTAGATATTTTTTTTCAATTATTACTATGTGTTTTTATAATGACTTTATACAATATCATCTACAAAAATTACACATCAAATAAATTGAATAACTAAGTTGTACGAGCTTAAATTTATTGTATATAAACTTTTTTATTCTAAAATTGATGTTTAGTTTAATAAAAATTAATCTTATTGCAAATATTATTAATCTGATAAGTGCTTTTAAATTTATTTTTAATGTATGAGCTAATTGATATTTTTTAATATAGAATTGTTGGAATTTGATTGGTTTAAACAAAATAATTTAAAATTATTATGTTTATGAATATTTTTAATCAACATATGATGAATGACTATCAAATATTTTGTAAGAATTATTATTGAATGTATATTTGAAAGTTATAAATTTTAGCAATTTTTTTAAATTTATATAAATCAAGAATACAAATTACTATAATAAATGAATGTGATCATAATTTTTTTTTCCATAACAAATTTTTTTCAATATATTTAAGATAATATCACAAAACTCTCATCAGAAAATTCGAAGAAATCTATGTTTTAGAAGTTAGCTAGTCAAATCGATATTTTATGATAGAATTTTAAATATTTGTATTTTTATATTTTATTGTATTTGTACCATGACTTTACACAATACCATATGAAAAAATTAGACTTCAAGTAAATTGAATATTATAATTTTAACCCTTGTAGATTTAAATAATAGGAAAAAAAATTATTTATTGTAAATATTATCAATCAAGATATATTTCAAAAATACCAAGTTGAATCTTTCTTTTATTTTAGGTTTATGTTAAATTTAATAATATTAGTTTTTGGAATGATATGTTAGTATTTGTAGTATATAAGTAGAGTTTATTATTGATATTTTAATTTATATCTATGATTTTTAACAAGTGTTATCAAACAATATACAATATACATTTTGAAAATATAAATAAATATGACACAATCATACCATTTTAAATATATATCACAAATAACTGTAGGGTTTATGGTTTAGGATTTAGGGTTTAAAATGTTATAAAATTCATAGGGTTTAGGGTTTATGTTTTAGGGTTGAGAACAATTTAGTAAATGATTTTAATAAATGCTTATAAAAATTTGCAAAAAAGCTTTTTAAAATGTTATAAAATTCCTAGGGTTTAGGGGTTAAGGTTTATAACCCTTTAGTTTAGTGTTTAGGGTTTAGGATCTATTTTTTAGGGCTTGGGCTTTAGGGTTTAGGATTTAGTGTATATAACACTTTAGTAAATGATTTTAATACACACTTAAAGTAAAGCTACAAAATGCTTGTTTAAATGTTATAAAATGCTTGGGGTTGACACTTAAGGGTTTAGAGTATATGATTTAATATTTTAGGAAATCCTTAGTTTTGTGTTTTGGGTTTATAACACTTTAATAAATTATTTTAATAAACAGGGAAAAAAGGTACAAAATACTTCTAAAAATGTTATAAAATGCTTAAGGTTTAGGGTTTAGGGTTTAAAATGTTATAAAATGGTTAAAGTTCAAGGTTTCAATTTTATAACACATTAGCAAATGATTTCAATAAACAATTAAAAAAAAATTCTAAACACTTTTTAAAATATTATAAAATGTTTAGGGTAGCGTTTAAGGTTTAGGTTTTAGGGTTTTGGTTTTAGGAAATACGGTTTTAAATTTTATAAAAATGTTAGGGTTTAGGATTTAGGGTTTATAAGACTTTAGTAAATTCCTCTAATAAAAACTTAAAAAAAATGTTTCAAAACAATTTTTAAAATGTTATAAAATGATTAGTGTTTAGGGTTTATGGTTTAAGGTTTGCAACGCTTTAGTAAATCTTTTTAATAGAGTCTTAAAACAATTACAAAACGCTTGTTTAAATGTTATAAAATTCATAAGGTTTAATATTTAGGGTTTTGGGTTTATGGTTTATAACACTTTATTAAATTAGTTTAATAAACACTTAAACAAATGCTACAAACTCTAATTAAAATGTTATTAAATGTTTTGGCTTTAGGGTTTAGGGAATAAAATTTTATAAATTGTATAGGGTTTATAAAATGCTTATGGTTGGGGGTTTATGGTTTAGGTTTTGTAACACTTTAGTAAATTCTTTTAATAAGTAATTAAAAAAAAGTTACAAAGCACTAGTTAAAATGTTAGAAAATGGTTAAGGTTTAGGATTTAGGGTTTAGGTTTTCAAATGTTATAAAGTGCTTAGGGTTTACAGTTTATGAAAACTTTAGTAAATGATTTAGTGGTAGACAAATTCTCTTTATGATGTTATAAAATTCTTAGTGAATAGGGCTTAGGGTTTAAAGTTTAAAATGTTATAAAATGATTCGGGTTTAGGGTTTTTAAAACTTTAGCAAATGATTTTAATAGCCACTTTAAAATGTTAGAAAACACTTGTTAAAATGTTATAAATCCTTAGAGTTTAGGGTTCAGAGTTTAAAAAGTTATAAAATGCTTAGGTTTTATGGTTTATAACACTTTAGTAATTGCTTTTAATAAACACTTAAAAAAAGTTAAAAAATGCTTTTGAAAATGTTATAAGTTGCTTAGGGTTGACGGTCTAGGGTTTAAAATGTTATAAAATGTGTAGGGTTTAACGTTTAGGGTTTATAAGACTTTAATAACTAGTTTAAATAAACATTAAAATAAAGTTACAAAACCTTTGTTAAAACATTATAAAATGATTAGGGTTTAGAGTTTAGTGTTTAGGGCATAGGGTTTAGAGTTTAACACGTAGGGTTTCGAGTTTAGGGTTTATAACAATTTACTAAATTCTTTTAAGGTTTAGGGGTTTAGATTGAGGGTTTTGGGATTAGGCTTTATAAAAATTTTGTAATAGATTTTGATAAACACTTTAAAAAAGCTACAAAATGCTTTTTACATTTTTATAGAATGTTTAGAGTTTAGGGTTTAGGGTTTATAACGCTTGAGTAAATTCTTTTAATAAACACTTGAAGAAAGGAAAAGGTACAAAATTTTGTTAAAATGTTAAAAAAATCTTAGTGTTTAGTATTTAGGGTTTATGGTCTAAAATTTTATAAGATGCTAAAGATTTAGGGTTTAGGGTTTAAGGTTTATATTTTATAATGATCTAGTAACTAATTTTAATAAGAAATTAAAAAAGTGTTATGAAACACCTGTTAGAATGTTATAAAATTCGTAGGGTTTAGGGTTTTAAATGTTTCAAAATGCTTAGGGTTTAGGGTTTATAGCACTTTAGTAAATTATTTTAGTAAACACCTAAAAGAAGTTACAAAACACTTGTTAAAATGTTATAAAATTGTTAGGGTTTAGGGTTTAGAAAGTTATAAAATTCTTAGGGTTTAGGTTTTATGGTTTATACAAGTCTAGTAAATTTGTTTAATAGACAATTAAAAAAAAGTTACAAAATAATTGTTAAAATGTTATAAAACGTGTAGGGTTTGAGGTTTAAAAGGCTATAAAATGCTTCTGGTTTAGGGTTTAGTGTTTGAAATTTTAATAGATGCTTAAGGTTTATGGTTTAAGGTTTAGGGCTTATAACACTTTAGTAATGCTTTTAATAAGCACTTGAAAAAATGTTACAAACACTTTTTAAAATATTATAAAATGCTTATCTCTTGGGGTTTAAGGTTTAGGGTTTATAAAAAATTTAGTAAATACTTGTAATAAGCACTTAAAAAAAACTTACAAAACACTTGTTAAAATTTTATAAAATGCTCAGGGTTTAGGGTTTATAACACTTTACTAAATCCTTTTAATAAACACTCCAAAAAAAGTTAGAGAACACTTGTTGAAATGTTATAAAATTCATAGGGTTTATGGTTTAGAATGTTATAAAATGATTGTTACAAAATCCACAGGGCTTAGGGTTTAGGGTTTAGGTTTTATATGAGTTCAATAAATTCTTTTAATAAGCACTTAAAAAAAATAAAATGCTTGTTAAAATGTTATAAAATGCTTAGGGTGTAGGGTTTAGGTATTAGAGTTTATGTTTTAGAGATTAGGGTTTATAAAACTTTAGTAAACGACTTTCACAATAACTTAAAACAAAAGTTACAAAATGCTTCTTAGAATGTTATAAAATTCTTAGGGTATAATGTTTAAGGTTTCATGTTTAAAATGTTATAAAATGCTTAGGGTTTAAAATTTTATAAAATTATTAGTGATAAGGGTTTAGGTTTAATTTTATTTTAGTGAATTCTTTTAATAAACACTTAAAAAAGAGTTACAAAATGCTTGTTAAAATGTTACAAAATGCTTAAGGTTGAGGATTTAGGTTTTAAAATGTTATAAAATTCTCATGGTTTAGGGTTTATTCTTTGGGTTTCAGAACACTTTAGTAAAAACTTTTAATAAACGCTTAAAAAAAGCTATAAAACACTCATTAAAATGTTACAGAATTCTTATGGTTTAGTGTTTGGGTCTAAAATGTGATCAAATGATTTGGGTTCAGGGTTTAGGGTTTAGGGTTTAGGTTTAGGGTTTATAGGAATTCAGTATGTGGTTTTAATAAACAATTTAAAAAAAATACAAAAGGCTTGTTAAAATGTTCTAAAATTATTAGGGTTTAGGGTTTAAAATGTTATAAGAATTTTAGGGTGTAGCGTTTAGGGTTTATAACACTTTAGTAAATAATTTTAATAAACACTTAAAAAAATGTTACAATTAAAATGTTAGGGTTTAGGGTTTAAAATGTTATAAAATTCTTAGTTGTTAGGATTTAGGGTTTAGAGTTCAGGATTTAGGGTTAAAAATGTTATAAAATGCTTAGGGTTCAGGGTTTATGATTTAGGTTTTAGAACAATTTAGTAAATTATTTTAATAAACATTTATAAAAATTTACAAAACGCTTGTTAAAATGTTATAAAATTCGTAGGGTTTAGGGGTTAAGGTTTGTAACACTTTAGTTTAGCGTTTATGGTTTATGGTTTAGGGTTTGGGGTTTAAAAATGTTATAAAATGCCTAATGTTAGTGTTTACGTTTATAACACTTTAGTAAATTATTACAATAAACACTTAAAGTAAACTTACAAAATGCTTGTTTAAATGTTAGAAAATTCCTCGCATTGAGGGTTAAGGGTTTACGGTATATGGTTTAGTTGTTTATTAAAATCATTTACTAAAGTTTTATAAACTTGAAACCTTTAATTGTAAGCATTTTATAACATTTTAAGCCCTAAACCCTAAACCTTAATCATTTTATAACATGTTAAGAAGTGTTTCATACATATTTTTACGTGTTTATTAAAATAATTTACGAAAGTATTATAAACCCTTAACCCTCAACCCCAAGCATTTTATAACATTTAAAAAAGAGTTTTGTAACTTTACTTTAACTATGTATTAAAGTCATTTACTAAAGTGTTATAAACACTAAACCCTAATCGCTAAACCCTAAACCCTAAAGCCTAAGCATTTTATAACATTTTTAAACTGTAAACCCTTAACCGTAAACCCTAAACCATAAACCATAAACCATAAACCCTAAACCCCAAGCCCTATACCCTAGACCCTAAACCCTAAATGCTAAGCTAAATTGTTATAAACCTTAACCCCTAAACCCTAGGAATTGTATAACATTTTAACAGGCTTTTTGTAAATTTTTATAAGTGTGTATTAAAAGCATTTACTAAAGTGTTCTAAACCGTAAAGAATAAACTATAAACCCTAAATCTTAAACCCTAAACACTAAATCCTAACTACTGAGCATTTTATAACATGTCAAACCCTAAACCCTGAGTATTTTATAACATTTTAAACCCTAAGCCCTATACATTAAATTATAACTTTTTAAATTTTTTTTATGTGTTTATTAAAATCATTTACTAAAGAGTTATAAACCATAAACCCTAAACCCCAAACTCTAAACCCTAAACCATACACCCTAAGCATTTTATAACATTTAAAAACATAAACTCTAAACCCTAATCATTTTATAACATTTTAAGCCTTTTGTAATCTTTTTAAGTGTTTATTAAAATGATTTACTAAAGTTTTATAAACCCTAAATCCTAAAACCTAAACCATAAACACTAAACCCTAAGCATTTTATCACATTTTAACACCAAACACTAAACCCCAAGCACTTTATAACATTTTATTAAGCCTTTTGTAGCTTTTTTTTAAGTGTTTATTAAAAGAATTTACTAAAGTGTTATAAACCATAAAGAATAAATCCTAAACCCTAAGCATTTTATAATATTTTAAGAAGCATTCACTAAAATGTTGTCAATCCTAAACCCTAACCACTAAGAATTTGTAACATTTTAAACCCTAAATTGTAAGAATTTTATAAAATTTTAAACCCTAAACCCTAAGCATTATACCCTAACCATTTTATAACATTTTAACAAGCTTTTTGTAGCTTTTCTTTTAGGTGTTTCTTAAAACCATTTACTAAAGTGTTATAAACTATAATCCCTAGAACCTAAACTCCAACCCCTAAACCCTACACCCTAAGCATTTTATAATATTTTAAACCCTAAGCATTTTAAAACATTTTAAAAACCGTTTTGAATATTTTTAAGTGTTTATTAAAAGAATTTATTATAGTGTTATAAAACCTAAACCCTAAACCTGAAACCCTATGGATTTTACAACGTTTTAAACCCTAAGCCGTAATAATTTTACAACATTCTAAACGCTAAACCCTATGAATTTTGTAACATATTGACAAGCCTTCTCTAACTTTTTTTTGAGTGTTTATTAAAGGCATTTAGTAAAGTGTTATAAACCCTAATTGCTAGTCAATTTATAGCATTCTAACAAGCATTTTCTAACTTTTTTTAAGTGTTTATTACAAGTATTTACTAAATTTTTATAAACCCTAAAGCTTAAACCCTAAACCCTAAGCATTTTATAACCTTTTAAACCTACCTTAAACCCTAAGCATTTTATATCATTTTAACATGTTTCCAATAACACTTTTTTAGGTGTTTATTAAAATGATTTACTAAAGTGCTATAAACCCGAAACCCCAAACCCTAAGATTTTTGTAACATTTTATACCCTAAAACATAAACCCTAGAATTTTATAACATTATAAAAGGTGAATTTTTAACAACTTTTTGAAGTGTTTAAAAAA
>APFE030514398.1:13325-28003 GCA_000404065.3 Pinus taeda
ATGAATAAAACTCATGAAATTTGTTGTTACCTCTTATCTTGTTTCCTATAACCCTCAGTCCTTCATAGTATTTTTTAGTATTTAAATTTTGTTAATGCTACCATACAAATAGTTGTGCACTCTTTGGGCAAACATCGTGTTTATGTAGTTGTGTACATGATTTTATGGTCACCTGCATCAAATGGTATTAGAGCTAGTTTAAGATATTGATATTGATTTCTTGTTAGTGATTATGTAGTGTGTGGTTGTGGGAGGAACTGAGAGGGATTGTTCAACATAATTATTGGGAGGTGATTTATGAGAAACCAAGCCTAAATGAGGCCCATGAATGTTATTCATGCTGAGGGCCACTAGATAACTTAAAGGAATGCCACCACATAGGGAAGGAATAGAACAAGGAGGTGCGAGGAACTAAGAACTCAAGGAATTTAGAAGAAGAATAAAAGATCTATAAAATACGAGACTTAGGGATTTTGAAGCAGACTCGGAATTTGAATATGAGATTGAAGAAGAGAGAAATGCCAAGAAATTGGATCCAACGTTACTTTTGATATCTTTTCTAGAGGAAACACGAAGTGAAAAGGTGGAAGTTTAATGTTAAGATGATAGCTTAAAGGTTGAAACTCTCATTGATTAGATAGGGGATCTTGAAAGTTATTTTAAGTATGATAATGTTCAATACCCCAATCGCATTCGATTTTCCACAAAAAAATTAAAGGAGCATGTTGCACTTTCGTGGGATATGTTACATAAGTATAGGATAGATAACCAGTAGGAAAATATTAAAACTTGGAGGAAGATGGTGAGCAAAATCAAGGAGAAATTCCTACCTACTAATTTGCAACAAAATTTGTAAACAATTATATAGCTTAAAGTAGAAATAGCTAACTATCTGGGAGTACAATGAGAAAATTTTTTCACTGACATTCAGGTCAGGGATTAAAGAACGAAAATATCAAATAATGGTTATATACATTAGTGGTTTGAAATATAATATTCAATATGAGATTATCACACATCTATTTTGGAATGTACATGAATTCTATCAAGTTCCCTTGAAGGTGGGAGAAAATATTGGCATAAAAGCACAATATAAATTTTGAGGAAATAAAAAAACAAGAGGAAGGGCCAAAGAAAGTATTGTTAGAGGTAATGAAAAGGAAAATGAATCCACCATTAGCTAATGTAATAAAGGAATAAACGACACTAGAAGAGGCAAGGGATTGGACGAGGAAAAGGTAAGTATATTATCACTTGATACATATGGGGAGTAGATGGGAATAAGGCCTCTAAATGTGTAGAAAAGAATAATGAAGGAAGAAGTGAAGCTTGAGCATAGCTCACACAAGAAGATGAAACAACCACTGCTAGTGAAGATGTAATGGTCCTTCAATAAGAATAAGTTGAGAACTTAATGTTCCATTGGGTTTTTCTTAAACTTTAAAATAAGACAATAGAAGAACTTGAACAGAGAAGACGAGTTTTTAAGACTAAAAGTAAAGTTCAGGGTAAATGTTGTAATCTATTCATAGATGTTGGAAGTATAGAAAATTTGGTATCCATGTAAGACATAGATAAAGTAAAGATAAAATGTATTCCCCATTCTAATCCATGTTGATTTTCATGGTTACAAAAGGCACAACACGTCACCATGATGAAGCAGTGTTTGTTAAATTTTCAAGTTGGAAGCTTCAATGAACAAGCCTTTTGTGATGTAGTAGAGATGGATGCATGACATGTATTATTCAAAAGATTTTCCATGATGGTAAGAAGAATATTTATGAATTCACAAAGGCTAGACAACAATACAAGTTGGAACCAATGTTGGAAAATGCAACAACAACAATAGAAAGTAGTAGCAGCCAATATGTGACTAGGTAGCAACGAAAGTTTGTTTTGTTTAGCTAGGGATTCTTTGAAATAATAAAACAAAGTTCATATTTATTTAGCTATAATTTCAAAACAATTCAATATGATGGTAAATTAAAGCCTATACCACCAAAATTTCAATGTTTGTTAAAAGAATATGAGGATATTGCTGATTTTTCAGTAGGATACCTCCCATCAGGAGTATATCAGTGTTAAATATACTAAAAAAATATCCTTATCAAATGACTACCGTAAAAAGCAAAGAAGAGAACAGAAAGGTGCAGGAGTAGTTTGATAGAGGACTAGTTAGAGATAGTGTATGTCCCCATGTTATACCAGCAATGTTGGCACCCAAGAAAGGAGGTGAATGGTGAATGTGTATAGATTCATGAGATATCAATAAGATTACTATCGAGTATGGATCCTTACCACATATGAATAACCTCATGGATTGTTTGAGTGGAGCCAATTACTTTCCAAGGATCGATTTGAAGAGTCGATATCATCATATTTGGATAAGGGAAGGTGACAAATGCAATACAACATTTAAAACAAACAATGAATTGTTTAAATAGTTAGTCATGGCATTAGGGTTAACCAATGCTCCTACCACATTGATAAGATTTATGAATGAAGCCTTGAAATCAATTTTGTGAAATATTATTGATGTATACCTAGAGGAAAATATAGTCTCCACTAGTACTAAGGAAGACCACCTAAAGCATGTGAGAAAAGAATTACAATGGTTGAGGGAAGAGAAATTGTTGATCAATTTGAAAAAATGTATGTTCTTGAAGGAGGAGTTAGTGTACTTGGGATTTGTAATATCAAAGGAAGGATTGAAGATGGATCCCAAAAAGGTAAAGACCATTTTTGATTGGCCAAAGCCTAAGTGTATTTTTTATGTAAGAAGCTTTCAATGATGGCTTAGCGAGCTATTGCAACAAATTTTAATGAAATTTGTGCACCATTTACATAATGTATGAAGAGAGGAATTTTCCAATGGAAAACAACAACCATGAAATTGTTTGAAAACTTGGATGTTAGTGGTTCAACTATTAGAGATATTTTGAGTCAATAATAAAAATCAATTGCATTCTTTAGCGAGAAGTTAAATTATGCTAAGAAGAAGAATTTTGTTCATGATCAAGAGCTCTTCACTATTGTACAAGATTTAAAGAAATAACAACATTACTTTCTACCAAAGGAATTTGTCTTGTTTGTTGATCATAAGGCACTACAGTACATCAACAATCAATGTAAGCTTAATCAGATTCCAAATGGACAAAACTTTTGCAAAGGTACACATTTGTTTTGAAGCATAGGTATGGAAAATCAAATAAGGTTGCTAATATGTTAAGTCGAAGGATAATGTTGTTGAATATATTGTCAATTAAATTGTGAGCTTGGAATTTTTGAAAGTGTTGTATGAAGGGGATGTATCTTTTATATAAGCCTAGAAGATGTGTAAGGCACCAAGGCATATTGATAGAAGTCCATATTTGGATTTCCATGTTGAAAAGGGATTCTTATTTAAGAATCATATTTTTTGAATTCCATGAAGCTTGTTGTGGTTGAATCTTGTTAAAGAGCTACATATTGGAGGTTTTGGTGGAAATTTTTGTGTTAAAAAGAACACAACATTAGTTAGATATTTTTGACCCGACATAATTAAGGATGTTAGGAAATATGTTGAGTGTTGTAGGATTTTTTAGTTAGCAAAAGGAATGAGTCAAAACATAGGATCATGTATGCACTTCTAGTACCTGAGAGGCTATGGGAAGATGTAAGTATGTACTTCGTCTTGGGACTGCCTTGAACATAAAGAGATCATTATTTTGTGATGGTTGTAGTAGATGGATTTTCAAAGATGACACATTTCATTCCATGTAATAAAACTAATGATGTTACTGAAGTGGTTTTTTTCTTCTAAGAAATTGTGAGATTATATAAATTACTAAGGAGTATCACTTCCAATAGAGATACCAAATTCCTTGGACATTTTTGGAGGCTAATTTGATAGAAAATGGGTTCCAATTCATTGTATAGTTCAACATACCATCCAGAAATGAACAAACAAAATAAGGTGGTTAACCAAATCCTTTGGAATTTGTTGGCAAGATCAAGTGGGGAAAACTAAGACAATGGGATTTTATTTTATCCTAGGCTAAATTCTCTTAAAAATATCAATCAATAGGCATGTTGGAAAGAGTCCATTTTATATTGCTTATGGAATGTCACCAAGGGGAGTTATGCATTTGGTTAAGTTTCCAGGCCTAAAGGATAGGAGTGGTGATGAAAGTGAGCTTGAAAAGGACATGCAAAAAATGTGTGAGCAAGTCAAACTAAGGCTACAACAAAGCAACGCCGAATATAAGCAATGGGTAGATATGTGAAGAAGACAAAAAGATTTTGAAGAAGGATACCTAGTAATTCCACATTTAAAGAAATAAATATTTCCCAAAGGTACATATAATAAAATCGAGTATAACAAAATTAGACCATATTGAATCTTGAAGAAGTTTTAGATAATGCCTACAAGTTGGATTTGATAGAGAATTTTGAAATTTCACCATTATTCAACTTTGTTTACTTATAAATTTTATGAAGGAGAAGGAGATGATGATGATGGTGAATTAGATGAGTGGAGCAAACAATCTCCCATCAAAACAATTGATGAATTAGAGAAAATATTTACAAAGAGAGTTAACAGAAGTAATTGAAATAAGGATTATTATGAATATTTGGTCAAGTGGAGGTTTTTAGGATGCATCATGGATTTCTAAAGAATAACTAGCACATCTACGAGGCCTTTCTCCTTTGTAACATCTACAATTGTATCCACATGAGATAAAAGCTCATTTTCTTCTTACCAAAGATGTTTGATGTTACCACAATGCCTGAATGCAATTGGTTTTCCTTATTGACTCAAAATATCTCTAATATTTGAACCATTAGTATCACAATGGAAATCAAAAACCATGGAATAATTTGAAAACTTGAAGTATAAGTAACTGAACAAACAGTTTTGGTGTTTCCATATTTTAATAAGGTGTTTTGAATGGATTATGATGCTAGTGGTTCAACTAATAAAGTGATTTTGAGTCAAAAAGGAAGAGAAATTGTGTTCTTTAGCAAGAAGTTTGATGGATTATGATGCATGTTGCAATTTCGTGGGATATGCTACAGAATTACATGATAGATAACTTGTAGGAAATATTAAAACTTGGAGGAAGATGGTGAGAAAAATCAAGGAGAAATTCCTAGATACTAATTTGCAACAAAATTTGTGGAAGAAAGTACATAACTTAAAGTAAAAATAGTTGACTATATGGGAGTACAATGTGAATATTTTTCAACTCACATTCAGGTCAAGGATTAAAAAATTGAAATATCAAATAGTGGTTATATACATAAATGGGTTGAAATATCATATTCAAGATGAGATTAACACACATCTCTTTTGGAGTGTACATGAAGTCGAGCAAGTTGCCTTGAAGTTGGAAGAAAATATTGACATAAAATAAAATAGAAATTTTGAGAAAAAGGAACCCAAAGGCAAGTCCAAAGCAAGTACTACTAGAGGTAATGAAAAGGTAAATGAATCCACCAATAGTTAAAGTAATAAACGAATAAACGACACTACAAGAGGCTATGGATTTGGAAGAGGAAAAGTAAGTATATTATCACTTGATATATATGTGGAGTATATGGGAATACAACATCTAAATGTATAGAAAAGAATAATGTAGGAAGAAGTGAAGACTAAGCACAACTCACAAAATAAGATGAAGCAACCACTATTGGTGAAGATGTAATGGTCCTTAAATAGGAATAAGGCGAGAACTTAACTTTCCATAGGGTGTTTCTTAAACTTGAAGAGAATATAGTAGAAGAACCTAAATAAAGAAGGCGAGTTTTTAAGATTCAACGTAAAGTTCAGGGTAAATGTTGTAATATAGTCATATATGGTGGAAGTATAGAAAATTTGGTATCCATGCAAGTCATAGATAAACTAAATTTAAAATTTATTCCTCGTCCTAGTCCATGTTGGGTTTCATGGTTATAAAAGGGACAACATGTGACTACGACGAAGAAGTGCTTTTTAATTTTGCTAGTCGGAATCTTCAATGGAAAAGTATTTTGTGATGTAGTAGAGATGGATGCATGCCATGTTTTCCACAAAATACCATGATTATTTGATATGAATATTTTCCATGATTATAAGAAGAATATTTATGAATTCACATAGGATAGACAATAAAACAAGTTGGAACCAATGTTGGAAAATGTAACAACAACAATAGGAAGTAGTAGCAACCAATATCTGAGTACGTAGCAACCAAATTTTGTTTTGTTCAGCTAGGGATTCTTTGAAATAATAGAAGAAAGTTCATTTTCTTTAGATATAATTTTTAAACAAGTTAACACGGTAGGATATTGAATCCTATACCACCATAATTTCAAAATTTATTGAAAGAATATGAGTAGATTTATGATTTTTCAATAGGTTTACCTCCCATAAGAAGTATATCAATTTCAAGTCTACTAAAAAAATATCTTTATCAAACAACTCGTGCAAAAAGTGAAGAATTGAACAGGAAGGTGAAAGACTTGTTTGTTATAGGACTGGTTAAAGATAGTATATGTCCCCATGTTATACCAACAATGTCAGAACCAAAGAAAGGAGCTGAATGGTGAATGGGTATAGATTCATGAGATATCAATAAGATTACTATCAAGTATGGATCCTTACCACATATGAATAAGCTCATTAATTGTTTGAGTGGAGAAAAGTACTTTTCAAGGATCAATTTGAAGAGTTGATATCATCATATTTGGACAAGGGAATGTGACAAATGGAATACAACATTTAAAACAAATAATGGATTGTTTAAATGGCTACTCATCTCATTAGGGTTAACCAATTATCCTAGCACATCCAATAGACTTATGAATGTATCCTTGAAACCTTTTTTGGCAAATTTTATTAATGTATACCTAGATGACAATCTAGTCTACACTAATACCAAGGAAGAACACCTAGAGCATGTGAGAAAAGCATTACAGTGGTTAAGGGAAGAGAAATTGTTGAACAATTTGAAAAATTGTATGTTTCTGAAGGAGGAGTTAGTGTAATTTGGATTTGTAATATCCAAGGAAGGCTTGAAGATGGAACCCAAAAAGGTAAAGACCATTTTGCATTGGCCAATGACTAATTGTACTTTTGATGTGAGAAGCTTTCAATGATGTTTTAGTGAGCTACTGCAAGAAATTTTAATGAAATTTGTGCACCATTTACAAAATGTATGAAGGAAGGAATTTTCCAATGGAAAAAAACAACCATGAAATCATTTGAAAACTTGAAGTATAAGTAACTAAACAACCAGTTTTGGTGCTTCCATATTTTAATAAGGTGCTTCCAATGGGTTTTTATGCTAGTGTTTCAATTATTAGAGCGATTTTGAGTCAACAAGGAAAACCAATTGCATTATTTACTGACTCAATTGCGTTTATATTTCAATTACATTTATATTAAAGATGTTTGATGTATTTAGCGAGAATTTAATGCTCATTAAATTAGTAGTTAGACAATGACATACAAATTTTGTGACAATGTTGCAACTCTACCTTGATATTATAATTTCGTGACTCTACCATTGATGTTGCAATGTTGTGAATTTGTCATTTCTATTAGAGTGTTGCAAGTCCACCTAATTATTACAGTCTTACAACTCTTCTATAACACTATAAACCATGCCTTGTTGCGATTCCACGTGTCTTACAGGACTTCGTGGAAAATCGTTGGGCCACCTTGTGAGAAAATAATTACCACTTTTGGAAATGGATGAGGAAATTTAAGTGTTGCGGCTATTCAGATTCCAAACCATCATTTAAGAGTAGGTAATGCATAAGGAACAGAAGAGGGGAAGCAAAGGTCAAAAGAGATTGTGAAGTTGGAAAGGAACAAAGGAATGAGGAAAAAGAAAAATAATTGGGTCTGTTAGGTGGTGGAGTAGATGTTGCATATGTAGAGTCATAACACAAACTAGGAATGTGTGCAGATTGTAGCTCTCAATTACTCACTATATTTGTTAGTCTTTAAATTTTAATAATGCTAGGATATAAGTAGATGTGCGCTATGTGGAAAAATATTGGGTTCCTATAGTTGGTTTTGTATAAGATTATGGTCAACTATGTGATATATGCATGTTCTTTTTCTGACAAGATGGAAACCCAAGAACTACTTCCCTTCATTCGATAATTTGTACCACCACTTAAGAACTTAGGATAAAGGTCATATGAATAAGTATTAGGTTATGAATTAGGATTAATTTAATATTTTTCTTATCTCCTTTGACTTAATCCCATTTCCATAAGCCCTTACTTACATTTCCCTCTCATGGAGTCATAGCCCCCATACTATCTTGTCTAACTTGGTCTGCAACAATGATGTATTTTATTAGCATATGTGTGTTTACAATTTCAATTCTAGGCTTATTTTCCTTTCAATAGACATGCTCTCTAATCTAATATCACATAAGTACTCTAGCCCCAAAACATATATACACAGTCTATCTATCCCAAAAACCATAATGTCTCGCCAAATTATATAACATATGTACATTTACAACTTGGTGGTATTATAGGTATGGATTCAATGTTGAAAGTCGTGAATCAATCAATCAATTACATACCTCCCTCCTATAATTTTTCATATAAGGGGAGTTGTAATGCATCATAATTTTATCTTGAAGAAAATACTTTCATAATCACTTAAAACCTTTAAATATCAAAAGGTTAATTCAATAGTGTTCCTATGCTTTAGAGTTAGAGCTTCATATTCAACTAATTTGTTGGTGCACTCAAACTCCAATATGCACACAAGAAAGGGTCTTATTTTGGTTGAGATAAATCAAAACACACCCAGCCCCTACCCCAACTTTGAATTTATTCGATTCCAAATAAAGAATCTAAAACTTAGTATCCATGGGTTTATCTTAGTGTTATCTATAATATATATAAGATTGGGAGAAACAAACCACTAATTCAGTATGGAGGGAATAAACAAGAAAATTATTCATAGCCTAGTTTCAAAGTCCATGATAGATTCTTTTTTCTCTTCCAAATTAGTGATAATATATTTCATCAATTTCTCTTAGAGTATTAAGATGAAATTCAATTTTCTTTTCTAGGGAAACCATAAATCAAACCAATTGGTGGTGAAATATCTTTACATCTTTTAAGACCATTCTCTATTCAACAGTATGTAATAGGGTTCAAGAACATATGTGATTACTATGTCAAATATTTGATTTATTCAAGGGTCCAAAACCACTTAAATAAATAATATATTAATTCCCCACATCTATTGATTCCCCAGTTACCTTTACTTGTAATTTATTGAATATAACAACCTACAAGGGTGATTTGATGGATTTGGAAATTAGTATTTTTTATAGGATAAGAAAAGCATAATTTTTTTAGTGGCCCTTGAATAAACCAAACAACTATATTTATTGCTATTGTATACCTTAAATTGTTGAATTTGTTTCACATTAATGATTTACATTAAGTATATGATTAGATTTGTTAATATTGATTTGAATCCCTCAAATATAATGATTTAGTAAACTTTCAAAAAAATAAAAGAAATAAATAATTAAGTTTACAAAATTTAAAATAAGTAACTTTAAAAAAACAAAACAAAACAAAAATTTATAATATACATGTTTGTACCAATGGGTCATATTGAATGGATAACAAGGACTAAATTAATAGAATTTATATATAACCTAGTGTTTGTGCATATTTGTAGATCAATAAAATGTCGTCTTTATATTATTTGAGAAACATTTTAGAAATCCCTTCAACAAAACATCATCTATAAAACTTCATTTTCCATAACATCATTCATAGCACTCATTCTTCATGGATAAAATTAAAACTTAGGAATTTTAAACTTAGGAATTCTCCACGATCTTCTATAAGGGTGGAATAGAGACATCAACTTGCTTCCTAAAACAACTTCCCTATTGGAGGAAGAGTATAAGAAAGGGAAAGCACTCTTCCTAGATTATCTCCTAGCTTTTAGTATTCTAATTTCAATAACGAAGGAATGGATATTTATAAAGAGAAATAATAAATCAAATATTCCTCTAACCATTACAATTATCCTATTGGTTTTTTTTATCATTTTCTAAAAAACTCATAATAAATCAGTTATATGTGCACCTCAATTTTAAATGAGTTATAAGCAAAACTCAAACTTTCACCTACTAGATCTTATTGTAAAATCTAGTCAATGATCGTCCCTTTAGAGATTATACTAAGATATTGTAGAGAAAAATTTATGTTGTTTCCTCAATTTATATTTTTCCTTCAAGCTTCAAGATCTTGAATGGCTTCTAAAATTTGGTAATTTGTGTCTTTGGAGATTATGCTAGAATAATGCAAAACAAAATTTATTATATTTCCTTGCCTAAGACTTTTTTTTTTTTAAGTTTCAAGATATTGAATGTTTCTTTTATCTCTTTTCTTTCATCATTTCATACAAAGTCTAGTAGTGTTCAAATGTCTTATTTCAATTGCTTGAAAATGTTGTCTTATTTCCATCAATTGAAATTGTCAACTAGAGGAGTTAGAAAAATAAATGTCATGCAAGGCATTTATGAAAGACTCAAAGATGAATATTTGAGAAGAAAACCCCTACAAAGTTTTACTTGCTTGAAATTAATTATTTTTTAACAAGTATATCAAAATTTTGAAAAAAAAAAATAGAAAGAAAAACCAATAAAAAAAATATCCCTGGGAATGTGCTAACTACTTTAACCTAGCTTTCAATCATTTTCGCAAAAATAATTCATTAAAATATACTATGAAAATATCAATTAAAACACACAAACATAATATAGAATGGTATTACACAATTTCTAGAAAGATTTAAAAACTCAATGATAAACTAAAATATTTTCACCTACTATAAACAATGATGAAAACCATGTACCAAACACATAAAATTTGTCGCACCCTATACCCCTGTATATAGTAAGGGTTTATGCACTAACCATCATGGCCTTGACCATAGATGAAAAAAACTATGTAGGTCTAATACCCACCCCACATCAATCTAAGTGAGTGTTTCGTGGATCAAACGTCTAGTGCCTTTTGTTCCAAAGTAGACCATTACTTATTCTTCCACTCATAACCTTTGTAAATGTAAAGCTATCATTTAATATGTTAGGTCCTTATACTGCTAGTGTAACCCCTTATTGTTATTAGTACAACCCCCTTATTATATTATTCTGCCCATGTAGTCCCCATATTGTTGTTATTTCACCCCATAGAAGCCCACTATTGTTATTATTATGCCCTTACATTATTATTGTTATGTCAGCTCTGATTATATTATGACCCCTTAGACTCCTATTATAGAAAGGAGGTCTTATCATTTGGTATCATCAAGAAATGTTCATTTGTGTATGTAAAGGAGGTTGCCCCTAAAATAGGTGTTTATAGCGTTCATCTATATTTTATCTTTTTGTGAGCTGGTTTCATAAAATTGGTACGAGAGCTTAGATTTTAGGGTTTTGCTGCTCCAAAACAGGTCATCGTGGAAGTTTCGCTATAACTTGTTCGCTACGAAGTTTCAGAAGCTAAAAAAAAAACCCATTTGGGAAGAAAGTGGTATGAACCTCGGGTCTGAATTTCAGATCTTGTCTCGCTGTATTTTAGGATATAGAATATGAGGAAGTTAGGGTTTTCACATCATAAACAAGTGACCTTGGGAAACTCGTCATGACTTTCTCTCTGAGCATCAGATTGAAATTTCATAAGACATTACAGAAAGAGGACAAACTATAGTTTCCTATTTATATTTTTTAGATCCGAAGGTCAAAACAGTGACACATGGCACTTCATACAAGTTCGATCTTCTGAAAAGGTATATAATCAGGTTATCTTGGGAGATTGTGCACAATGCTTTCTTGGAGAATCCAATTTCAATCAGACTGGTGACATTAGAAAGAGAATGCAGAGAGCTACTTCAGTTCGTGATTTTAGAACTAGAAAATTGGAAATTATAGAGTTATAGTCATTTCAAGATTGGGCTCTTAAAATCAAGAAAAGGCAATATGAGAAAGTTTGATGGCAAGGATTCAGTAAATTGGATACTACAAATAGAGCAATATTTTGATCTACATGGGGTGCAACTATTACAAAAGGTGCATATTGCATCTTCATATTTAGAACCAGATCAATTTTTATGGTATAAAGGGCTATGTTCTCGTAAATCACTTGTCACTTGGTCAATTTTCACGGAATAAATGATAGCACATTATGAGTATACAAAGAGTAACACCTTATTTAGCCAATTGATAAATCCCAAACAAGAGGGTTCAATGGCAGAGCACATTGAGGATTTAAAAAAAATTGAATATAAGGGTAAATGATATTCCAAAGAAGAAAAGGATTGATGTCTTCATAGGGACTTTAAAGGATAGCATTCAACATGAGGTTCGTCTTTAGGAACCTAATTCATTGGAGAAGGCATTCAGGTTGGCAAGAAAAATTGAAAGTAAAATTATGGAAACAAGGAATCCTACCACTCACAACTATAAATATGGAAGTATTTTTTCTAGCCTTCCACAACCTACAAGGTTTACATGACAAAAATTGGAAGAAAAAAGAGAAAAAGGACTTTGTTACATTTGTGATAGCAAATACACTAAATGCCATAAGTGTGCTAAGAAGAAATTATTTTACATAGATTGTGAAGAGGAGGAAGAAAAGGATCAAGAAACATCAAAAGAAGAGGATATACTCCAGGAACCAACCCTAGATAAAGAAGAAATGAATCCAAACATATCTTGTAAAGCATTAGAAATAATTAACACTCCTCAAACTCTTAAGATAGAAGGACATATCAAGAAGAAAAAGGTTCAAGAAGTGAAAGATCACATCGAGAAAGAAGAAATGAATCCGACCAATCTGTAATTCATTGGCCGGATTACCACTCCTCAACTATCAAGATAGAAGGAATATCAAAGAGAAAAGGTAATAGTGTTGAAGATTCGGAAGTACACATAAATTTATTCATTCTAGATAGCAAGGACTGAATGCTTCTTATATCAACACACAGAGTGTCAAGTGAGGGTTGCAAGTGGAGGAACCATAAATTGTCTAGAAAGTTCCATACTAACACATTATCCTACGAGAATATGCATTGAATCTCCCAATGCTTTCCATTCTAATGGGTGGGGTGATGTTGATACTAGGAATCCAATGGCCTACATCCCCTGGGCACAATGCTTTAATTTCAAGAACTTTTAATGAAATTTCTTTAGAAGAAAGGAAGTGAATTAAGGGGTATCACAGGGAAACAGTGAAAGATAATCAGCTCTAACGAACTGACAAAGCTTCTAAAGAAATAAAAACGAGGTGTACTGCACAATTATGTTCACTAGAGGTTCCCACATCGAAATCATATATTTATCCAGATCTCCAAAAAGCCTTATACAATCATTCCAAGGTATTGTAGACTCCCAAAGACCTCCCACCTATTCGTGATCATGATCATTCTATTCATTTCATTCCAAGAAGTGTCCCTCCAAACATTGGGCCTTATAGATATCCCTATGCCCAAAAGAGTGAAATTGAACATATGGTTGCAAAAATGCTAGAGGCTGGTATAATTCAACCTAATGAAAGTTCTTTCTCTACTCTAGTAGTATTGATGCACAAGAAGGATGGGTCATGGTGCATGTGTCTGGATTATAGGGAGCTCAACAAGCTCACTATTAAAGATAAATTTCCCATTCCTGTCATTGATGAATTACTAGATGAATTTCATGGATCAATTTACTTCACCAAGTTGGATCTTCGTTCAGGATATCATCAAAATCAGAATGAAGACTTAAGACATTCTGAAAACAGTATTTAGAACTCATGAGGGTCATTATGAATTTTTGGTCATGCCTTTTGGCCTTACCAATGCACCTTCTACATTTCAAGGTTTGATGATTCCATTTTCAAACCCTTCCTTAGAAAATTTGTGTTAGTATTTTTTGATGATATACTAATCTACAACAAGTATTGGAAGGATCATGTTGAATATGTTGACAGGGTGCTACAACTATTGGAGGAGAAACAATTATATGCAAAAAGATCCAAATGTTTCTTGGAGTACAAGAGGTGGAATATCTGGGTCATATTGTATCTCATGAAGGAGTTAAGGTAGACCCTAGCAAAATTAAAGCCATTAAGGAATGGAGAATCCCCACATCCATAAAGCATCTGCGAGGATTTCTCGGGTTGACAGGGTATTATCGCAAGTTTGTTAAGAATTATGGGAGAATAGCAGCACCTCTAACAACACTATTGAAGAAAGATGCATTTTCATGGACTCCAGAAGCAACAAAGGCCTTCAAACATCTTAAAGAGGCAATGTGCCAAGCACCGGTCTTAGCTACACCGGACTTCACAAAAACCTTTATTGTGGAATGTGATGCTTCAGGAAATGGAATTGGTGTTGTTTTAATGCAAGATGAAAGACCCATTGCTTTTGAAAGTCGTCCAATCAAGGGAAAGTTTCTACACAAAGTTATTTATGAGAAGGAAATGTTGGCAATACTACATGCACTTAAGAAATGGCGACCCTACCTAATGGGAAGACACTTCAAGGTAAAAACGGATCATGATAGCCTTAAATACTTATTAGAACAAAGATTATCCTCTGAAGAGCAGCAAAAGTGGGTCACAAAGATGTTGGGTTATGACTTTGAAATCATCTACAAAAAAGGGAAGCAAAA
>APFE030514400.1:0-20199 GCA_000404065.3 Pinus taeda
ATTAGCAAGAGAATATAATGAACCATTTTCCAAGATTTTATACCAAGACCATGCTTTTCCTTCTAAAGTGGTCATAAACATCTTCATGAGACAATCTTCAGGGAAATGAACCTTAAGACTGCGTACACGCATATGGAACCTAACCAACTGAAGAGCAGCATTGTCTTTCTTTTCATCTTTGAATATTGGAAGATCCTCTAACCAATCAACCTTTGGCATAGGATTTGGAAAACCAGGGATATGAGACCGATTCATAGGAGCATACCTGGCATTCATTCTTGCAGTGGAACTCATCTTAAACCTTCATCAAGCTACTGATCTTCTAGCAGTGGAGTCACCTTCCAATTTATTATTCAATGTGTGGAGTCGCCAAGGTAGTTTTTGAGCCTCAAAAAGATGTCTGAGCTCCTGCTACCTTCAGAAGTCCAGCCTCTTGATTTCGGGAATGAATAATCTTCAGGCTCCCGGCAGACACACCAAAATGTTATCACCAAAATAGGTCCCTGATAGGCTGGTGATCATACTATCTTAGTGTAACTATTTCAAACCAATCTTTTAGCTAAGGCTTTGCCTCCTCAGCCTGAGAGGGCTCTCTTAAAGGATTAATGATATTGATTGATGATAATATAGATGGCTAACTCTATCTTGGGTTTGTGTGTTTGTAGGTTGAAAAGATGAAGCCTTGCTACCATTGGGCTATGGAGTCAACAAGTCAATAAATTAAGTGGCAAGGTTTCTTGACATGAAAGCTGAGGCAAATGTGGTTTTCAAACAAAGATAATTCACTTAAGGAAATAGTTCATCAAAATAATTCCATTACTAAAGGAAGTCAGAGCATAGGATTATGAATTCTGAATAATAGTAATGAAATATACTGCTGATAGTTCAAAGGTGATTTACTCACAAGATTATGGAAAGACACATTCATCTCATTACTAAAGGAAGTCAGAGCATAAGATTATGAATTCTGAGTAATAGCAAATGAGATCTATTTCTCAACACAATCATTCCATCACTAAAAGAAATTAGAGCACATGGTTGTGAATTCTGAACAATAACAATGTAATCTAGTGCTGGTGGTTCAAATATAAAACACAGTCATCTTATTGTTAAAGGAAGTCAGAGCATTAGATTATGAATTCTGAGTATTAACAATAATATCTACTGCAAGTTATCAAAATAACATATAGATCAAGAAAGGATTAACTCCATGAGAACTCAGACATGTTCAAGAAAAAATCTGCATTAGATTAAAATTCATAGCATAAAGCAGCAGCTAAGCCAAAAAGTCTCCAAACCTTTGCTAATTCAACCTCATGCTCTATATAAAGCATTTACAAATAGGATTCCATCATCCATCATCAAGAGAAATCGAATTTGCCATCAGTGACACCTATTCTAACCATAAAACAAACCATTAATTAGAACTAACTGTTAACTAGGAGTGCTAGTGACCTAATACAACTAGGAGTGTAACTCCTTATCATGATTACAACAACCTTATATAAGAATTTAAAGCATTATTTGACAACTTGCAACCTCAAGAAGTCGAATTTGATGAAGCCTCCCACGTGGTCATCTGACTGCTGAAGACAAACCCTAGAAATTAGGGAACATGTTTCCCTGTTTTTAGGTTTAGGATCTCTGAAAATGGCACGTGGGACAGAGCCGTTATATCCTCATCCATGACACATTTTTCGAAACTGAAGGATGTTTTTGTATTCCAGGATGTCTAGAACAAAAACCTCTCTTGGTTTTTTAAAATACGTCTCCATCTGTCCATAATCGATCCTTGAAGAAGACGTCTAAAACAGGAAATTTTGATTTTGAAAAACTGTACCTACAACAGTTTTGTAGCTCAAGTTTAGTCTTTTATTTCTCCCAGATAATAATGGATTTGAAGAAAGTAGAAGATTTTTTTGTACTTCAGTATCTTAGGAATGAAAACCTCTTTCACTTTTCAGAGAGGAGTTTTCCGCTGCTCAGGAAAGCTTCTGGAAGTTAACTAGTAAAAATAGTTTTTCTGCTAAAACAAGCTGCTTCAGGGGTTTCGTAGTGCAAAATAGGATTTTTACACTGTCTGCGCTACGAAAACGTGGATTCGTAGCTAGTTTTAAAACTTGTCCAAAATCATGTGATATATGACTTCTAAACACATGGTGAGGCTTCTAGGACATGGAATGAGGCTATCAAACTTTATTTGAAGATGGACATGAGACTCTAACCCTATGACTTAGACTCTAAAACATAAAAATGACTTGAACATGACTTGACCATGACTGGTACAAGAATTGAGAAACCATGTAAGTTGTCCAAATTTTTTAAGGAAGTTTTAAAGTGATAACAACCTCTATAGGGGAGCCTATTTTAGTTGAAGAAGTAGGAATAACTATAGAAGAAGAAGAAGTAGAAACTCTCTCTCATCGACCATTAATAGAAGATCCGGAAGGTTATGAGGAAACTATCATGGTAGAGGAAGAGAAAGATGGAGAATTTTCACTGTTTGGAGGAGGGGGTAGAGGTAGAGGTAGAGAAAACAATGGAGGATGCAAAGGTAACAGTGGAGGAGGTAGAGGAAATAGGGAAGGGGATAACTCATTTGGATTCCCTATAGTAGATGAGGAAACACATACAACAATGAAAAACATTTCAGCATCTGTCCTCCCAAACTTTTATGGGTTGAGAAGTGAGGATCCTGAAACATTTTTGTTTGAGTATGAAGTCTTATGCCGAACTTATGGCTATCTAGAAGACTCTCAAAAACTCAAATTGTTCCCTTCAACACTAAAAGGTGTTTCTCTGAAATGGTTTATGGGACTAGTCACTCAATCCATTAGGACTTGGAGTGATATGAGGTAGGCATTTTTTAATAGATACTTGGATTAATGTATTCCTACCAATCATAAGGATGAGGTATTCAACATGATGCAAAAGGAAGATGAGAACTTAGAGGATTTTCTTGAGAGGTTTAACTACAATTTGAAAAGAGCAAAAATGAACAATTTAGATGAAGAGACCTTGAGATCTCTTTTGTTGAAGGCCATTAGAGATGAATGGATAGATATCCTAAACATGATAGGGAAGGGGGACATCTCTCAAGTTCCATTGAATGATATAGCAGAACTATGTGTCCATCTCTCAAGAGGAAAATCTAAAACCGGGAAAGGACCAAGAGATCCTTCTCTTATTAGAGTAAACAAATCTACAACCGGAACTGTAAGTAGGGTAGAAATTGACAATATGCTTGATGAGTTCAAAACTGATGTTTTAGGGAGCCTTAGTGAGCAGCTAGACACCCTTAAAATCCAAAACAAGTAGAAAATAGAAGCTGATGCTTTAGCCATCTTTTGTCCAAAATGCAGAAAGAAACTTGCTCTAAGCGATTGCCCTTTAGATGCAAAAATTGTAGAAACTTGTATGATTTGTTCAGAAAGTCACGAGACTAAGGATTGTCCTTCAATCCCAAGTCTTAAGGTTGTCTTTCAAGAGGAAGTAGTACCAAATTATGTAGAACCTGTTATCACTCAGGTTGTTCCCTTTGAGTCCCAAGGGAATACGGCCGAGGTAACCACTAACCAAGATTTTAGCTGCAGGTCCTAGCCTACCTGCAACCAGAGAGGGCTCTCTCTTTGTAATTTAGCTTTGTTTAAGGGATGATTTTAGGCTAGTTATGTTGCACATGGGTTCTGTTTGTGTTTGGGTGGAAGGAGGATGCTTTCAAGAAAAGAGGTAATGCATAGTGTGATAAGTTCAATCCATTGGGCATGGAGTCATGAAGTAGGACTGCTGGTGTGTTTCCTTGGTCACAAGAGGAATATGGAGCAAGGTAGCTGCACATAAAATAACCTTCAAGCTAAAAGAGATGGAATGAAAGCTAAGGAATGAGAGGCAATTAAGAATCTCTCACTCTGCTTAACAGAGGGAAGGCAAATGAGCTCTATCTAGGCCAATTAAGAATCCATGGATAACTGTCATACATGGGTGAATTAGGGAAAATATGAGCAGTTAAGAATTCATATTTATGACTAATAAGATGAAAACATAAAGAAACAGCAGAAATTGAGCATAGAGTGCAGTTAAACAAGTTCTAAGCTAATCTTTCTTTCTGTTGTTTAGATGGTGATTTATGAATGGAAAACAGAGGTGAGATGCACTTATTGAGTCATGTAACAGCACAAGAATTCCACAGTCACTCTTCAACCATTAAACACATTAGACAGTCCATTCTCCAAGCTTGTAAACAGTCTATGATTATAGAAAATATCATATATATATAGTGTGAGTCTCTCTTGGAGCAAATCGACCAACCAACCCTTATTACATTATAGAGGGTTGTATAAATAAAGAAAATATCTACAAAATATCTATAAATCAGATCTCAGGGGTGATCTGGGGCAATAACTTTTAACCTAACTTCTCTTGCAAGTAATACAAAATATCTATCAAATGCTACATTGGGGGCAGCTGTATCAAAAGATGAGGCTATGTGGCATCCTTTGGTGGCTCTGCTGTCTAATCTGCAATCACTGTGCTTTGGTTTCTGCAATGCTGCCTTATGGTGGCTTTAAGTGCATAAATCTGATATGATATGGCTTTAATGGCTTTAATTCCTTCCCTGATACTCTTTAACTTCAATGTGATCTTTGTTATGCTCTGCTTCGGCCTTACCTGCCCACTGATACGCTTTTTGGCGGCTCTTATACTCTTTCTCTGCCCAAATAGCCCCTTTCGGTCTCTTTCGAGCAAAATGACCGCCTGTAAACCTGCTAGACTGAGGCCTTTTCCATTTTGGCCTATTTTACTTAGCGATGTGCGATTAGCGCTAAGCGCTAATCGCGCATCGAAAACTGCCTCAGAATTTGATTCTGGGCCTCCTAAGATGCGTTTACGCCCTTGCGCGCCCTTTTTCAGTGGGTGACGTCATCATGATGTTAGCAGTGTACGACGAATGACGTCAGCATGACGTCAGTGGGATGACGTCAGCATGATGACGTGGTAGGGTGATGTGGCAGGGTGACGGGGCACAGGTACAACACGGTGTTGGGCGACGTGGTAGCATCGTCATGCAGTGACATAGGCAAGCGGGGAGGGTGGTAAGCGGTTTGCGTCGGATAGCTTTTGGTACAAGAGCAGTATGTGTCAGAGGCGACCTGATGCAATAGGGGGCCGACAGCTGTCCCGGTGTACGATGGTGAAACCGTCGACCATCGGGTGCTATCATCCTGCTATGAAGGAGCGCCCAATATGCATGAGGGTCGTCGGATCTGGGAGAGCCGATCCGACGGTGGACGAGAGGGCAAAGTGATCGCGGTTTAATAGAAGTGCGCGCCTGATAAATGTTAATTATTTGCGGCTTCGGGTGGGTAAAACCTTATGTTTTAGGCTTAATGTTTTTACGGTGTGGGACTACGGTTATTTATTAATCGGACATTAATAAAATCCAAATGCAATGTGCGCGCGGGGTATGGTTTAATATGGTTATTTATTCAACCAAAAGCTAAATAAATCCCAAGGGTAATGGACGCGGAGGGGCTAACAATGGGTTCCAAATGGACCTAAGGTTTCCCCACTTTTAGTACTTGGCTATAGTTGCCATGGGGAAGAATATTTAGTACTTTTTGGGGGTTTTATATAGTTTTTTGTAGAATAGGAGTGGGGAAAATAATTTAGGGAGCTATATAATAGGATCAGATGTTAATATGAGGTCTTTGGAATGAAAAGGAATGGATGTATGCTAAGTTTATAGAACGGAAACTTAAGCATAGGAAAATGAATGGATTGTAGAAAGATTAAGTTTTACACAAGAAATGTGGCTTCTTTTCACTAAGTCAACTCAGATGTCAACTTGGTTTTTAACAAGGATGGAGTGAAAATGGGCTTCTTGGGTAGATCCCAAGGTTCTTAAGCGGATGTTAGTGAATGATTTCTGAGGGCAAAGAAGGGGAAGTTAGTCATGCCTCGCTTGAAGTACTTCACATGGGAAACTGCCTCCTACTTGTGATCTGAATAGATATGACACTTGACAATATGAAATGGATCACAGGCCATGATTCTGCAACAACAAAACTAATTACCCAGCCTACTTTACCTAGCATTTTTTCTTCTTTTGGTGTGGGTGCACTTGAATTAGCAAACCCAGCTTTTCATTCTTTTCTTCTTACTGTCCTCCTATCTACATCTATACTTATTTCATCCAGGGGCTCAGATTAGGCTGTTGAGCACCCTTGCTTCTCTACCTATCTAAGAATCTGCCAAGATTAAGTTGTTTGGGCAGATAATAAATCTCTATATTCTAGAACAGGAAATTGAAACCTAGGGAGACCAAGATTAAGCTGCTTGGACCTCCCTTTAACTGAAAATTCTTCAAAAATGGAATAACTCATCAAAATTGGAATACAGCAGTGGCACTTAGACTAGCACACTCTCATGGACACTTCTTTGGCTTCAGTAGCAAATATGGAACATTGCAGTATGCAAAGTATGACATATTTGGTATGTAGAAATGTCGATCATGAAAGATGAATACCTACTATGAGTAGGAGGCTAACAGTGGCTCCACTTGGGGATGGCTTTTCCTTGCGAAAATTCAAGAACAGCAGGTCAGAATGCCTTAATCTTTAGTTGTTGCTGTACTCTGAAAACTTCCCTTTGCTGGCCGCTTTATTTATGAACATGACAGCAGACTTGAAGAGCTTAGGGCCTTCACTTCGGGCTTCAACTAAAATCCTACCTACCTACTCTAATCAACACTTATTTTGTTGTTAGGTGAAATCAAATAGCCAGTGGAGCCATTTAAGCATTATAAACATCAGTGGGCTTTGTTGTTTGTGCTTGCTGGTGGTAAAAATGGAGATCTTTCCATCATATATAACTTTGGTAACTTTTGAGAAGATCGGCAAACTGATGACCTCCTTTGCTGAAACAAGAAACTGTACAAAAGGGTCTTGCAACATATATATACCATTGATGGGCTGAATTGAAGAACTGTACAAAAGTTTGGGATCACTATCAGGCCTTGGAAACTGGATATCATCAACATTTTGATATTGAGGCACACAACCTTAATGGAGAAGAGCACTTCTTTACTTCATCATACACCCTGTCAGTACATGAATGATATAAAATATGAACTGATATTTGCAATTTATTATCAACAGGCTCATATGGCCCTTAACTGATCTGTGCAGCCTGCTCCTCTTCTTCTTTAAAAAACTCAGATGGCTGAAAGAAAAAAGTCAGGGGATCCACTTGGATCACTTGGTCATGAATAGCCACTTTCGAATCTTCCTCAACCTGACATTCGATGGCTCTTTAGGGCTACAAGACTATAGGCAATATCTTTTGAACACTAGTTTGGGTTTCCTCCAGATGATCAATATCAACACTTGCTGATACCTGTTTATTAACTGCATGATAGTTCCCATTAACAAATTGAAAAGAATCAACATGGAAAGGTAAAGTTCCTTCACTGAAATCAAAATTTTCTGCACTTTCCTCCTTTACTTCATAGATGAGATGAACAGGCTGATCATTGATTTTGGGCTGGTGATCCTGAACTGTGCTTTCTGCCAAAATAGGCTCTGACTCTTCTACAAAGCTGATTTGGTCATTAGGCTCATAATCATCATCATACTCATCGTATTTTGGCAAGCAGTTGAAAGAAGAGAAGCAGTTATATTCATATAGTATATCAAGAGACTGCTCCATCATGTATGGTTGTATGAATATGTCATCTATTTTGTGCCAGGTGTTTTCATGAATATCACTACTTTCCTCTTGCAAAACAGATGTGTTCTGGTGCTCCAAGCATTCAAATTTCATTGTGATCATTTCCTCTGACTTTTGTAGCAAATCATGAAGTCTTTCTTCTTGCTCTACCTTGTGCTGTTCCTCTCTTATCTTCAGATTTGCCTCCACTTCCACAGCTATGTCCTACATCTGTTTCAAAGTGGACGGGCATCTTTCTCTCAAATGAAACTCAATTTCCGCATCAAAAGCTCTTGGATAATGCAATAGGGCTAAATCAGGGGGAGGTCTAATATTCAAAGGCATAGAATAATAAACTTGATTGAATCGATCAAAAAATTGTTGAACAGATTCATTTGGACGTCTTTCTAACTGATTATATTCTTCAATGAGCAGGAGGGAACTAAGTTTGATCATCCATCTATCAAATAAGAGCTTGGAAAAATGCTGAAGATTAGAGATGCTAGCCTCAGGCAATGCTTTAAACCAAGTCCTAACTTCACTTTGCAAAGAAAGGGCAAACAGCCTGATACTAACATCCTCGTCCTCCAGTTCAAATATATTAAGATAGTCTTCAAAGGCTTGAATATGCTTTTGCGCAGTAATACCATTCTCTCCATCAAATCTTGGGAGATACTTAGGATGATTTTTGGGCAGAGGATTAAGCATGGGAGGAAAAATAAGAGGCTTATATCTGTCAGGAACCTTACGAGGCACGAGATTATGTACAGGGATTGGCTGAATGGGCTCGATATGAACAAGGATAGAATGATTGGTTTTGACATTTGTTTCCTCCTTGGCTGTATGATGATCTTCAGCAGCATTTAAAGGTTGTTGTTCTAATGTGCAAGGAGGCTTTTCAACAATAATATTTTCAAAAGGCAAATCATGAAAATCTAATTTAAAATCCTTTTTAAAATACAATATACACTACAAAATTTTATGGAAGAGAAAGAACATGACCTGTTGGATAGTAATCCAGGTCAAAAGCTTGATCTGCTCATATATTTCTCTTGGGTTCATTTCTCCAATGGAGTCTTTATTTATAAGGATTTATGTGGAGTCGCCAGGTGGATAAATAAATTAACTTTGAAGGGCCTGATCTCTGTCCACCACACAGATCAGAGGAAAATATGCAAATAAGAAACAAACTATTTTGAGATTTTTTGAGATTTTTATTTTATTTTATTTTTTGGATTTTTTCAAAACAAGTTTAAGAATTATTCGAAAGGCAAAACTGATCAAAAATTGGGATTTACAGTGATGAATAGATGATTTTCCCTAGTGGAGTCACCATTATGTTATCACTCAGGTTGTTCCCTTTGACTCCCAAGGGAATACGGCCGAGGTAACCACTAACCAAGCTTTTAGCTGCAGGTCCTAGCCTACCTGCAACCAGAGAGGGCTCTCTCTTTATAATTTAGCTTTGTTTAAGGGATGCTTTTAGGCTAGTTATGATGAACATGGGTTCTGTTTGTGTTTGGGTGGAAGGAGGATGCTTTCAAGAAAAGAAGTAATGCATAGTGTGATAAGTTCAATCCATTGGGCATGGAGTCATGGAGTAGGACTTTTGGTGCGTTTTCTCGGTCACAAGAGGAATATGGAGCAAGGTAGCTGCACATAAAACAACCTTCAAGCTAAAATAGATGGAATGAAAGCTAAGGAATGAGAGGCAATTAAGAATCTCTCGCTCTACTTAACAGAGGGAAGACGAATGAGCTCTATCTAGGGGCAATTAAGAATCCCCGGATAACTGTCATACATGGGTGAATTAGGGCAAATATGAGCAGTTAAGAATTCATATTTATGACTAATCAGATGAAAACATAAAGAAACAACAGAAATTGAGCATAAAGTGCAGTTAAACAAGTTCTAAGCTAATCTTTCTTTCTGTTGTTTAGATGGTGATTTATGAATGGAAAACAGAGGTGAGATGCACTTATTGAGTCATGTAACAGCACAAGAATTCCACAGTCACTCTTCAACCATTAAACACATCAGACAGTCCATTCTCCAAGCTTGTAAATAGTCTATGATTGTAGAAAATATCATATATACAGTGCGAGTCTCTCTTGGGGCAAATCGACCAACCAACCCTTATTACATTACAGAGGGTTGTATAAATGAAGAAAATATCTACAAAATATCTACAAATCAGATCTCAGGGGAGATCTGGGGCAATAACTTTTAACCTAACTTCTCTTGCAAGTAATACAAAATATCTATCAAATGTTACGTTGGGGGCAGCTGTATCAAAAGATGAGGCTATGTAGCGTCCTTTGGTGGCTCTGTTGTCTAATCTGCAATCACTGTGCTTTGGTTTTTGCAACACTGCCTTATGGTGGCTTTAAGTGCATAAATCTGATCTGATATGGCTTTAATGGCTTTAATTCCTTCCCTGATACTCTTTAACTTCAATGTGATCTTTGTTATGCTCTGCTTCGGCCTTACTTGCCCACTGATACGTTTTTCGGCGGCTCTGATACTCTTTCTGGGCCTCCTAAGATGCGTTTTCGCCCTTGCGCGCCCTTTTTTAGTGGGTGACATTAGCAGTGTATGGCGAATGACGTCAGCATGACGTCAGTGGGATGACATCAGCATGACGTGGCAGGGTGACATTAGCAGGGTGACGTGGCACGGTGATTGGGCATAGGTACAGCACGGTGTTGGGTGACGTGGCGGCATCGTCATGCAGTGACATAGGCAAGCGGGAGGGCGGTAAGCGGTTTGCGTCAGACCGCTTTTGGTACAGGAGCGGTATGTGTCAGGGGTAGCCCAATGCAATAGGGGGCCGACAGCTGTCCCGGTGTACGATGGTGAAACCGTCGACCATTAGGTGCTATCGTCCTGCTATGAAGGAGCGCCTGATATGCATGAGGGCCGTCGGATCTGGGAGAGCCGATCCAACGGTGGACGGGAGGGCAAAGTGATCGGGGTTTAATAGAAGTGCGCGCCCAACAAACGTTAATTATTTGCGGCTTGAGGTGGGTAAAACCTTATGTTTTAGGATTAATGTTTTTACGGCGCGGGACTATGGTTATTTATTAATCGGACATTAATAAAATCCAAATGCAATGTGCGCGCGAGGTATGGTTTAATATGGTTATTTATTCAACCAAAAGCTAAATAAATCCCAAGGGTAATGGACGCGGAGGGGCTAACAATGGGTCCCAAATGGACCTAAGGTTTCCCGACTTTTAGTACTTGGTTATAGTTGCCATGGGGAGGAATATTTAGTATTTTTTGGGGTTTTTATATAGTTTTTTGTAGAATAGGAGTGGGGAAAATGATTTAGGGAGCTATATAATAGGATCAGATGTTAATATGATGTCTTTGGAATGAAAAGGAATGGATGTATGCTAAGTTTATAGAACGGAAACTTAAGCATAGGAAAATGAATGGATTGTAGAAAGATTAAGTTTTACACAAGAAATGTGGCTTCTTTTCACTAAGTCAACTCAGATGTCAACTTGGTTTTTAACAAGGATGGAGTGAAAATGGGCTTCTTGGGCAGATCCCAAGGTTCTTGAGGGGATGTTAGTTAATGATTTATAAGGGGAAAGAAGGGGAAGTTAGTCATGCCTCGCTTGAAGTACTTCACATGGGAAACTATCTCCTACTTTTGATCTGAATAGATATGACACTTAACAATATGAAATGGATCACAGGCCATGATTCTGCAACAACAAAACTACTTAACCAGCCTACTTTACCTATCATTTTTTCTTCTTTTGGTGTGGGTTCACTTGAATTAGCAAACCCAGCTTTTCATTCTTTTCTTCTTACTATCCTCCTATCTACATCTATACTTATTTCATTCGGGGGCTCAGATTAGGCTATTGAGCACCCTTGCTTCTCTACCTATCTAAGAATCTACGAAGATTAAGCTGTTTGGACAGATATTAAATCTCTATATTCTACAACAGGAAATTGAAACCTAGGGAGACCAAGATTAAGCTGCTTGGACCTCCCTTTAACTAAAAATTCTTCAAAAATGGAATAACTCATCAAAATTGGAATACATCAGTGGCACTTAGACTAGCACACTCTCATGGACACTTCTTTGGCTTCAGTAGAAAATATGGAACATTGCAGTATGCAAAGTATGACATATTTGGTATGTAGAAATGTCGATCATGAAAGATGAATACCTGCTATGAGCAGGAGGCTAACAGTCACTCTTTGTTTTTTTGTAAGAAGACCTTGGCAAGGGCCACAGAATCAAGTATTTAACAATCCAATGAATTTTCAACCCCCACCAAATTGGAATTCTTAGCAACAACCTTGCCCTCAACCTCAAAATCAGTATCAATCTCAACCATGGGCACAAGGGGTACAAAATCCTTATGGGAGATTTGCTCAATATTATCAATATCCTCAATCTTATCAAAGCTATTCTCCCCCACAAAATCAACAGCAAAATCAACAACCACAACTTCCAAATCAAAGCCCTCACCTTTCATTGCCATTTCCACAACAAAGTCAAAATCTTCAACTCCAACAAAAGTCAAATCAACTACTAGCCCAACCAGTGCCAAACCCAAATTATAAAAGGCCTTAGAATGCTTACATGATAGAAGGACAACAATTTCCTACTTACATGATTGTTCCTCTAGATATTAATGATTTTCAACTTAAATCTGGTAGGATTTTAGAAAAGGAAAAACATTCTATAGATATTCAAGAGCAAGATGCTTTTGAAGAGGACTCTCTGAAAGTCAATAAAAGTTTTGAGGGAACATCCCTTCAAAACCAAAACATTCAAAAAGAAAAACAAAAAGATTCAATAAACGCAACTCCTATAATTGAGCAACCTGCATCTACTTCTACACCTCCTTTTCCTGAGAGATTACAAATTGATAGAGGAGTGGAAAAATAGATCTTGTTTCCCAATTATGATTTCCTAGATGAATTAAAGAATTTCTGTACCAAGATTCTCTTGTTAAAAGCCATTAGAGAAATTCCTATTCTAGCAAAAACAATAAAGAAGTTGAGCATCAAAAGACTAGGAAGAAAAGCAAGAGACACAAAAAGAACTCACCTGGTAGGAAAAATAACAGATATCATGATGGGAAAGATTTCCATGTAGAAATATGTGGATCTAGGAAGTCCAATTGTCAAGACACACATAAATGAGATTGAAATTCCAAATACATTGATTGACTTAGGGGCAACTATAAACATTATGAGTAGACAAAATATGGAACAACTTAAACTTCCTAATCTTCTTTACACACCTACCTTACTGCAACTTGCAGATAGATTAGTAATCAAACTAGATGGTGTGTTAGAAGACATTTCAGTCTCCTTAGATTCTTGGGAATATCATATCTTGTTGATTTTATGATTTTAACTCCCAATAATAATCTAGGAGGACACCCACACATCTTAGGAAGACCTTGGTTGGCTGTTGGCTTATATGGGTTTGACCCAGGTTCGAAAGAATTATTTAGCCAAACAAATCCAGCAGCTACTGGCCCTTTCAGTAATAGCCCACAAAGCTTGGACTGAGGTCTCACCCAAGGTAGCAGAGGAGGGTTATAGAACCAGGTTTCCGCACCCTGGGGATGTCTTGGATGTGGTTTGGGGCTCGCGCATTGTTCTGCAGCCTTGCACTACACTAGATCCATGCAGATCAGAATACCCTTATTGCATTTATTATAGATTGAATCACTTATTACTGGTTTGATCTAGTTAAAATTGTCTTTAAGCAAATATTTATTACTTTTGTTTACTTCGCGCATCAAGATTAATCTAGATGACATGTATTCAACCATAGCAAATGTAGAAATTATAACAGTTCATTTATCATAAAAGATTAAAGTCGCAACCAACACAAAACTCAAAAGAAACTTATCTTTATTATCAATCTTCAATAATACATCCAGATCCACCCTGCGCACTCAGCTGCAGGGGTCCGCGCACATAGCTGCGGACTTTCCAGGCCTCTGCGCACACAGCTACAGAGCCTCTACCTTCTACCCTACTCCCTCGACTCAGACTTATAGACGGTTCAAGCTATTGCCTTCAAGGACCCATTACATTTCATCTTTTTAAAAGAACTACCTTCCCTCATAGAGCCCTGCTCTATTTATACTTTCGCTAGACCCGCGATCCCTCCCTAGGCTGACTCTATTACTATTTCTTTACATTATTTTTGGGTGGACTACCCTTTGACACAACCTACTATAGTTCGTGCTCCGCACTTTTCGAGGAGTCTTTTACCCTAATATTACCCAAAATTCTGGGCTTCTCACCCCATACTCGTTCCGCGGGGCTTGCACTACCCAACAGTCCCCAACACAATCATCTTGACTCATCCTGAATCACTTACTGGCATGGCTAGATGCTCAATCTTGGATTTGTGGTTTGCCTTTCGTTGAGTGGCGCTCATCATCTGATTGCTCCTGCTTTTTCTCCTGCAGTGCTTTTCCAGCTTCAGTGTTCTACCATATCTCACAATTTATGAGGCTCATTCTGCTCTGCTCAGTTAACATAGAACACCCCCTCTGACGATTTTAGCATGAGTGGGGGAGCCGCATACAGGACCTCCTGGTACCACCGTAGCCCTTTGTGACTGATGTATCTTCTCTTCGCACCATCCCCTACAACCTGTGTTGCAATTTTCCAAGACCTTGGCTGCTATCTGCCGAATCCCACTCGTCGAGAACCATCAGAGGCAACTTATTGACTGCATCTCCACCCATGGTTGCCGTCTGTCCATCCTTCTGTTGTTCTATTGTAATGCGCCATCCTACCCCTAGGTGGGGTGATGACATCCGGACAAATTCTACTTCACATTCCCTTTTTTCTGGTACATCCCCTGCTAGTGATCCTGCAGCCTGTGGGATACTCGCAACTATCAATACTGGACTCCTTAGAGAGTCCTGCCCCTTCTTTGGCCAAATTACTACCTTCAAGTGCATGCCAGGTGCAGCGATGATAAACAACTCCATCTTTATTTTCAAAGCATAGGTTGCCCATCGGATTCCCCGTGGTGATTTATAAGCCATGTGAACTTCAAATTCATGGATTGCCGCTTGTTCCAGCTCGTGTAACCTTCCCGTGAGAAATCTGTGGTCGATCATTTCATATTTGGCTCGTATTGTGGCTCTTAATTTCCCATTGCCTACTCCCTTTTACCATAATGCAACCATCTTGTCATGAAAAGTGGCATTAACTGTCATCATTCCTTGGAGCGGCGTACCCGCGTGGCTCTATCCATGGAACCACGCTCCTGATTGTTGGCCAATTGTACACGTACCTTGATACCGACGCATCTTTTCCCCAGGCTTCTTCATCGTCCCTTGCTCTCTTTCAACTGGTCAGAGCGGTGAGACTCTCCATGGAACGGTTAGTCAGGTGGTCGGCCTGCCCGTATAGAGCGGTCAGCCTGTCCGTATAGAGCTTCAAGCAACTGCCATTCACTCTTCTCGGGAAGGGGTCTCCATTGAGCTTAGCCAACTGAACTGTGCCCCCATTAGTTATTTCTTTAATGACATAAGGCCCCAACCAATGTATACGGAGTTTACCTGGGAATTTTTCGAACTTACTGTCATATAATAATATGAGGTCATCCTTCTTAAATGTACGCACCTTGATATGGTGATCATGCCGTGCTTTCTTGGGCTGTTTTTGTACCTGCTGATGAAATCCTGCAAGAAATCGTTCTTCATCCAGTTCATCAAGTTGTGCAAGCCTTTCCTCCAAAGCCCCATGATCCGCCATTCCTATAGTTGCTGCAATCCATAGGTTGGGCACGATATATTCCATAGGCATCACGACCTCCTTACCATAGACTAGTCGAAACAGTGTCTGGCCTGTCAACTTTTTACACGTGGTTCGGTATGCCCATAGCACAGCAGGGATGTGCAAGTCCTAATCATTCCTTCGTGCATTGCAAATCTTAGTCAGCGTGGTTTCCAAAATTTTGTTGAATGCCTCAACAGCCCCATTTGCTTGTGGATGGTATGGCATGCTCTGTTGGTGATATATTTTGAATTCCTCAGTGAGCGCATTGATGGTTTCGTTCAAAAAATGCGTTCCTCGATCACTCATGAGAATCTTAGGACACCCAAACCTGGTCAACACATTCTTGAACAAGAACTTTGCCACTGTCATGGTTGTGCAATCTTTAACTAGTTGTGCTTCTGCCCATCGGGTCAACTATTCGGTCATAGTGATAATATAGTGCACGCCCGTCTTCCCTCATGGTTCAATAGGCCCGACGAAGTCGATCGCCCATTTCAGATAGCTGTAGTGTTACCTGTGGGTGAAGTTGCATTTCATCCCTTCGTGATGGCTTGCCTATTCATTGGCATACATCGTAGGCCTGGTAGTATGCTTTTGAATCTTGATGTAGGGTGGGCCACGATAATTCGGCGTGAAGAACCTTCTGGGCTATGGCGTGGCCTGCATAATGTCTGCCAACAACCCCTCCATGTGCTTTGACAAGGATCTGTTCTTGCTCAAACTCTGGTACATATATGCGTAATATCTCATCATGGTCCATCTTGTAGAGATGGCCAACAATCACAGTGAAATCTGCTGCTCGTGTCACCAATTCCTTCTTTTGTTGCACATAATACCATGCGGCACAGTGCCGATAGTCAAAGAATAGATTATATCTTCAAAGTTGCCATTTGCAATGCGCACTGCATACAACTGGGTGTCCGGGAGTCCTTCTTCTAGATTCGTGGGTTCCTCGCCTGTCTCAATCCGGGATAAGTGGTTTTGACCTGCATTCGGACATTCTGGCTTAACAACAACCTCAAAATCATATTCCTGAAACAATAGCAACATCGACAGATGTGCCCCCCCCAACACAGGATTATTCACTAGGTATTTTAGCATAAAGTGATCAGTATGCATCTCAAAATGTCCTCCAAGCAAATAGTGACAATACTTATGGAGTGCATACACCATCGCCAATCCCTCTCACTCAGTACTAGAGTAATTTTTCTCGACTTTTGATAGCCTTTGACTTGCAAACGCAATAGGGTTTTCAACTCCCTCCGCTCCTTCCTAAGTAAGTACTAGTCCTAATGCGATACATGACGCATCAACATGCACGTGGAACTCCACGTCCCATTTTGGAAAGATAAAGATAGGGGTAGATGCCATTTTTTCCTTCAGAAATTCCAGGCTTTTATTACATTCCTTGTTCCAGCAATACGTGGCATCCTTTTTTAACAATTGTTCCATTAGAGCCGTGATCTAGGTGTAACCTTTTATGAACTTCTGATAGTACCCCATGTGTCCCAGCATAGCACGGAGCTATTTGACACTGTGCAGTGCTTACAAACCTAATATGACAATGATCTTTGCCAGATCCACCATCAGGCCTTGCCTACAAACTACGTGACCTAGCAAGTTCCAGAAAGGAACAAGGAACATACACTTCTTTATATTGAGAAAAATCTGGTGTCGATGGAAGGTATCTAGCATTAATCGTAAGCTCTCGATATGTTTCTTAACCAGGCCAAAGATGCTCCAATCATCAAGATAGACTTCCAAGAATTTATGTATAAATTCCTTGAATGCAGCTACCACAATGCGGGAAAATATTGCCGGCGTGTTCTTTAGCCCAAATGGCATCACTGTATACTAAAAGCAACCTAATTCCATAGCAAACGTTGTCTTGCTTTGATCCTCTGGCGCGATATTGATCTGATGGTATCCAGAGAACCCATCCGTAAAGGAATACACTTCCTGCTTGCCCACAGTTTCTAAGACTTCATTGGTAAAAGGTGTGGGAAATGGATTGTTAACACAAGCATCATTGAGTTTCTGTAGATCCACGCAGATGCAGATCTCACCCTTCTTTTTGTTCTCCTGTACCACCATCGAACTTACCCAATCGGACTCCTCGACTGTTTCAATGATCCCGGCTACCAACATCTTGTCTAGTTCTTCTCATACTTTTGCTTTATATTTTGGATTCAATTGGTAAGGTCGCTGCTTTACTAGTTTCGCGTCAGGCTTCGAAGTTATCTTCATCATTCCTAGTTTGCCTCGAATTGCTTTCAGCTCCGTAATCTTGGTAGGGAAGAGGTCTCGATACTCCTGGAGCAGCTCAATGACCTTTTCCACTATAGTGTCGTCCTAGTAATCTACAAGCATAACATACTTTGGTTCCTCCCCTGTTCCGATATTCACTTGCTTCATTTTTAATGGCACTGCGATGTCTGGATCTTCTATTTCAGGGCTGCACACTTCTTGAATTCCTTTGAATTCTGGTATATTGATTTCACATGGATCATCTTCGTCACCTTCTACTTTTACATTGTAATATTCCAGGGCCCGGCTTAGCTATTGCGACCAGTGGGGTTGCATGAGTTCTTCTAGTTCTAGCAGCATTGTGAAAATTGCGGTCTTGACTAGCTTTAATGTGTTGTCCACTGTATCCATCCATTGATACTCAAAAAGAAATGTTGACAGAAACCATTCGAACAATATATCCTACTCCCCTGTGCCATGTCAGAGCTCTGTTTCAGTATACCAATTCCTTGGGATGACATCTAAGGTATGATAAAGTAGGTGCACCCATTTTGGTTGCGACTCTTCGTCATAGGCTTTCGTCCATTTTCTCAGATGTATGTGCGGATTTTCACGTCCATCATATTTCTCTGTTAGTTGGAGTGCTGGCTTACCAAATCGTATCTGCATTATGCGCTTATAGCTTCGCCAATCTGCGAAAGTGCCTTCATGGGTACCCCACCATCATGTCGGTGTCGCGCGCAAGGCCCATTTGAGCACATTAAATCATTGGTACTCTGGTATTGCGCTCTCAAACTTCTCCAGGAATTCATTTACTATTGTGAGCCCCTCATACACCGGCAGCTCACGGTCCTGAGCTTTAACATAGTACATGGATTTTGTTAGCATACTGCAGCTTAACGTAGTTGTGTCGTTCATTCTATTCTGCCATTGTTCGTCTTCTTCTTCCGAATCAGCGGTGTATGGTTCCTCGTAACCCTGTGAAATTCTCCATTCCTTCATTACCTTACCCTTTATTGGCCTTTTTGCAGCAATTTGGTAGATGCAATCTAAGGCTTTGTCTTGCTCGTCATCGCGCACAGGTTCCGTGTAGCAGGGTCCCTTGGTTGGATCTAGCGGAACAACTACGCGGCGCGACTTTTTCTCAAATATCATCTTCCTGTGCTTGAAATTAATAATCCCATTCATGTCAATGGCGCAGTCTATTCCCAACAACGTGGGGTATGGGCTTTTCTTGTCCACTATCTCAATAACTTCAAAATCTGTTCTAGTGCTTGCACCATTGAAGTCTATTATGATTCCTTGCAGCCTACCCAGGGGCAAGATCTTCTGTTGATTTGCCATCTGTAATTGGATCGGAGACCATTGGAGTGGGGGCTTGCCGATACGCTCCCACACTTGCTTGGTAAAGATGTTTGAATCTGAACTGAGGTCTAGAATGACCTGATACATCTCATAATCACCAATTCGTGCTGTTAACTGCATTTCTTGTCCAGTCCGCGACATATGGCTCCCCATTCATTGGACTATGTGAGGTTCTCCCCATCCTCCGTATTTGTTAATTACCTCCTGCAATCCTTTCACTGCCCTATTATCGTGAAGTAACTTCATGCAAGTTTCTATGAAAGTTGTTAAAATTGAGGGACCTTTATATGGCTCAGACTAATCTCCTTCTAAGATTACACCGCTCCTTAGTACCATATTTACTTTAGGTTCTTCATCGTGTGGTTCAGCCCTTATCGTCTGGACATTCTGTGTCATCGTAGGAGGTGTTGTCCTTTTTTCAGGAATCTGTGCTAGCAGCATAGGGCAATCTAGCAGTTCATGGTCGAATTGTTCGCAATAGGGACATGATACTTGAGTTGGATTTGTGCAATCTCACAGGTAATGTCCTGTTCCTCAACAATTGTAACAAATTAGCTGTCCTTGACCCCTTCCTACTCCCATTCTGCCCCATCCCTGACCCCATCCTTGGAATCCACCACGCCCAATGTTGCAACCGGATTTTGACCTTGTCCCAAAGTCTGTATTCGGTAGGCAAATGCTTGATCCACCAACATTAGGCAATCTCTATCCTCGTGACCCACCGATCTACAAAAGTTGCAAAAGAGTTGCTGGGGGGTCTATTTGTATTTTGACAACATATGGCAATTATCTGTGTTGTGCTATCCTCCTACTTGACAAATTGCACACCAGAGCGGGGCGATCACGCTCAGCGTTGCCTATGCCTCTGGTCATAAAGGTGCTGGTCCCCCCGCGACCACCAGGTTTACCACGACTAGACAATGGTCTTTATCATGTCCCTGGCCCCTACACTTGATGCACCAAACTTCTGTTGAAAAGTGTGCAACAAGAAATGCTTGTTGAGAATGCAACAAGATGATGGAGCTTAGTGGAAAGAAGTCGCCTTCACTAAGTGGGCCCGCAGGCTATTTTTGGCGCAAGTCTATTTTT
>APFE030514409.1:0-24152 GCA_000404065.3 Pinus taeda
ATTTTTATGGGAAAGTATTTAACATACTATTAATTGAGATTATGAGATTAAATTAGTCTATCAGACCTCTTGTTTGTGGGACAATGGGTCCACTTCCACTCAATGTTTGAATCTTAAGTCTACAAAGACATACATACTCAACCCTTTTTGGTTTTAATTTTATTAGAGGAGAGTATGTTAAGAATCGTGTAATTTTCTATTTAAATATAATAATTGGATATATAATATTTAAAAATATTATATTTTAGTAGGGTGGGAAAACTTATTGAGTTGTATTGAGGGCAATTATCTCTATTTACTATAGCTTAATGCAAGCTCACTCATCTCTATTATTGGAAAGAAACGAAGCCACCTTGAATAACTGTTATTGAAAAAAACAAAACCATCTTTAATAACCCTGGAAGCCTCTCACTCAAACAAGGCCACCTTGAATAACCTCAACTTATGGTTAGTAAAGGGGCTCTCACTATTGGACGGTTATGTCCCAAAAAAATTCTTGAACCATTATGTCCCAAAAAAATTAGAGCATACTCTAGGCCTTTTCCCACATTAAATAAAAAAAACTATTAAAATAAATGTAACTTTGAAAATTAAACATTAAAAATTATATTAATAATAATTAAACCCATTATTTAAGCAAATCCTTGAGAGGAAAAAAAAAAGACAAACAAAAGAAATTGACCTTGCATACCTTTTGTGGGAAAAAACAATAAAGCTGGAGGAGCAGTAGAGGTACCATCTGAAATGGCAACAGAAACTTGTAATCCATGATCCTTCCGCTTCGGCTGTACAATAACGTGTGGCGAAACTTCGAATCCCCGAACCTTATTACCCACACTAATGAGCGGGGCTAACTCTTCTGCAGCCTTCCACCCTACATACTTCACATTCTCGACAGTTTCTGAAGGAGAACAGCCTTTTAGTATGCTTTTGATGTGAGCAGAATATTCTGGAAAGTTCAAACGATTAGCATTTGAGTCTCTGCAGCCTTCCACCCTACATACTTCACATTCTCGACAGTTTCTGAAGGAGAACAGCCTTTTAGTATGCTTTTGATGTGAGCAGAATATTCTGGAAAGTTCAAACGATTAGCATTTGAGTCTCCCCTCAGGAGCAAGACGGCTGCATCGAACGCAATCGCAGCCATCTCTGCTGTTGGAAACGTTCCCAGATGGACGTGGGTTTGCCTTCCGTCCTCATGACATTTATAAAAAAACCCTAGAAATCCACTTTCCCGTGGGACGCGTCACACCTACGTATTTCCTTAAGGCTCCTTCTGTAGTGTTTGCATTATGATCTCCAGGGCCAATAGGGGACTCTGTCTGATAGGGTTGCAGACTAATAGAAATCCCATCACCATCGGCAGCCACGGGGTTTCCTACCTCTCCAATCTTCATGGGTTGAATAGCAGATGAGCTCCTATCGTGAACACTGTCCTGCCGATCTCCAGAAGAAAGATTGAAAGCACCGTGCGTCATATCTCTACTAGAACAGTTCAATGCACTCTGGGATATGTCTCCACCAGAGAGGTTGAAATAGCTATGCCGCATAGCTCCACGGTCCATGTTCGAATCGCTGGTCTAGTTCTCCCAGGAATGTGCGGCGTAGAAACTCTATGGAATAACAAAGAATCAAGTGGGGTATCTGGTGACGAAGTGCAAAATTCAGACAATGCACCATTCACAACAATACCTCGAAACATTTGAAGAAGCTAACTCGCTTCTTTGTGAAACAGTTTGTGCAGAATGTATAGTCAGAGGTTATCTTACATGTGATTATATATATAAAAGGGTTTGCGACCTAGTTTTCCCTTGTTTGACACGTTGTCACTTTCATATTTTTTTTTGGGGTGGGCGGGCAGGGGGTTGGGGAGGTGAAACGTCCTTACAAAATGGAGGGCAATGAGAACAAGGACTCTACACACCCGGATTTAGGGTTAGACTCTCGACGCTCAGGGTATGGAAACTTAAATTTTATTTAACTAGAAATATGGCCGGTTGAATTTAGTTTAATACAGATAACAAATATTTATATTTTTTGGTGAAACATAGGGCAATGAGAATAAGGACTCCACAGACTGGGATTTACTGTTAGACTCTCGCTTAAATTTTATTTAAGTAGAGATATGGCTGGTAGAATTTAGTTTAATAAAGGTAACAAGTATTTTGAGTCCGGATGTGTAGGTTTAAATTCTCGAGGTTAAAGGATGGGTTGAACTTCTTATGCATTAACTCGCTATCATAAATGAACTATTGGGCTTATTATGTATTAACTGACTATAATAAATGAACTATTGGGCTTAGAAAGTGATTGAAAGGGCTAGTTCAATTTGCTGTGGATTAACTGGATTGCCAGCGGATCCAGCGGAACTGTTTCGCTTACAATTGGTTACTAATTGAATCATAATTAATATTTTTATTTTTAATATATAAGAAATTATTATTATTATTATAATTAATATTTTTATTTTTAGTATATAGTAAATTATTATTATTATTATATTTATAAATATAGGTATAGGTGTTTTGGATGTTTATTGATGGATTTTTTATTTATTCAAATAATTTAATTGGTTTGATTAATATACGTTTAAATATTGTTTTAATTTTTTTTTAATTATTGATAATTAAATTTTAATTAATTATTAATATATTTCGTATAGTTATAGAAGAAATAAGAATTGATTAAAATTTGGTAATACTAATTTTTTGTAAAAATGTCATTTTTCTTTATTTAAAATATAATTTTTAATGTACAAAATGATGAAAAACCCTTGGTTCATACCTTAAACAATTTAAACTAAAGTTTTTAAAAAATGTCATTAAGATTTGGATTAAAATTAACTAGAAAAATGCAGTGAAAATGCCATTTGTTGTATAAGCTAGACTATGGGATTATATTTTAGTAAATTATAAATATTATAAATATTTAAAAAGTAATCATTAACATCTTTTTTGTTATCAACATTTATGTGATTTGTGGGATTATTTTGCAATTATGGAGTTGTGACTCAAGGTAGGTGGTAAACTATGTGGTTTATAACTAATATAAATGTTTTCACTTTATTATTAATAGTTAAATAATAACTAATAATTGGACCAGATGTTGCAAAGGAAACATTGTAAGGTGCTAACATAGGAGATCAAAAGTTAAGAGATTTGGTTAGCCAAGGACAAGGAGCACCTAAAACGTTATATTTTCCACACGCAACTATGGGACATTCACGTCCAAAGGTCCACATGTGCTACTCTAAGGGGTTACTTGTAACTTGTATATCATATGAGAAGAAGAAGCACTACATGGTGATTGAAAAATGCATGTCATCATTCTCAAAGAGTCGAGAGAGCTCTCATTTTCATACAAACTTATTGGTTCCTAATATGAAAACATCCACATTAAAGTTAAGCTACAATGACCACAAAGAACAATGAAATGGAGCCATGAACCAAGTTTTACTAGGTGAAGGCATTAGTTGAAGTAGACTGCTTCACTACTTCATATTTTATGTCATTCATGAGTAGTAAACAAACAAATTCAAACATAAAGTCCATTGTTTATCCATAACAATACAAAAATTTCTTAAACATTGTCAAGATTAAGTAAAGGACATGGAAAAATGACCTAAATAAAAATCATCCACATGAGGTATGGTCTAAAAATTCACGAGAATGTATCAATCACCAATATGATCACACTTAAATGCTGATTTAATTGGGTTTAAACAACAAATAATGCTTAAACGCACATGCATGTGTTTGTGAGAGAAAGAGAGGGAGATAAATAGCTTGATGGAATCATGAAAAAACACTTCATATCATAAAATATAACTTTAATTTAAATCAGTATAATATTATCCAATAACAACAATTTACATTAACAATAATTCTAGCCTTAAAGAAAGGTGTCATGGCTAAACTTTCAGCGTTAATTGACTAGACCTTTTCATCCTAGATAGGAGCAAAACAATGAAATTTCAAAATATTTACATATGTTAATTTAAGGACTTCATCCTTGCAAACTATTATGTATCTCAAAATAGAAATTATAATTTTCACAAACTATGTCATGGATAAGATGCATTCAGCACAATGATAATTGTGTATACTTGGATGAAATAAAAACATTACAATATGTAGAAGCATTTTCCTTTCTATTTCTTGAAACAACAGTATTTGAATCCTGTTCGGAGCTGATAGGCTCTCTTGGTTGATGTATATTCTCTGTGATTTCCAGTGTGGGTTTCAAAATGGAATGAACATGTGCAATTGTTGGGGGACCACCTCTAAGATATGGATCCACTGGTATGTTTGAAAGGTAAGAGGCTAAAAAACTATAAGAAAGACTTGTCATCAGATGATCTAACTTGCATGTCAGTCCAAAATTACATATACCATAGTGGCTTTAATAGGTGCATGTTGGTTACATCTTAATATGAAAACAAACAAAAGTGCATAATAACTAACATGAATTGAAAAAAAATTATGAGGAAATTACATGACACTTCTCAAAATATTTCATTTATTGCAAAAATTGAGTTCTTTGATATCAAATCAATCTCATTCGGGTAAAAAGTTATGGGTTTGTAATATGAAAGCATCCACATTGAAGCTAGGCTACAATAGAATGACCACTAAGAACAATGAAATGAAAACTTGGATAAATATTTATTGGGTGATGGAATCTATTGAAGCCTACTACTCCATATTTTATGTCACTCGTGAGTAATAAATAGGCATATTCAAGCATAAATTCCATTTTTCGTTAATAAAAATACAAATTTTCGAAAATATTGTTAATTTCAAGCAAATGACATCGAAAAATGCACTAAATCCAAATCATACAGATGATATATGTTGTAAACATTCACCTGAATGTACCAATCACTAGTCTCATCACATTGAAAATGTTGATTTAATTTGGTTTAAACAACAAATAATTAACAAATGCACATGAGAGAGAGGGAGAGAGAGAGAGAGAGAGAGAGATGATATCTTGATGGCCCTTGTGAATCATGACAAAGACGTTCACATCATAAAAGACAACCTTCATTTGAATTAGGATTATCTAGTAACAGCTGTTATAGGCTACTTTGTCATGTATGATTAGTGAGCATCCTAATGGGATCAATCAACATCATATTCTCCCTTGTCACCATCTTGCACAAAGCCCTAACCATGTTCCCTTCATCCCCCACGGTTTCATCCCTAAACTGCTTCATTTGAGCCATGTTGAGGACCAACGCTCCCGATAAGGCTACTTGGGTGTGTTCACCTACAAGTTGCTCCATTGTGGCCTGCGTCGATCACCAACATGTTTCTCCCCTTTGCACTTGTGTTGGTTCTAGAAATCCAAGAGAATGATTGGGATTTTGGAAGCTTCCCCTTATAGGAGTTTCCAAAAGTTGTTTTAACTACATAGCTTTGATAAAACATTCAAATCCTATCCTATCCTAATTTTGAGTTTTCTCCACTTATCCTTTGATCTTATCCCTCCATCAAAGGTGGATCTCAAACCTTAGATTGGTAATTTGATAAGAACTCCCAACTTACCCTACTTCTCTACATATTCCCAACATTCTATATGGTTTGTTGTTGGATTTTATAGAATAATTATGCCCTTATGTTCCTATAGTGAGTGGCCATCATATCATGCATTTTGGGTGATTGAAGGTGCATATTGTGTCAAGGAAAGCACAATTCAATATTTTGGGGGAGCTCTTCTACAAGATCAACTTATACTAATAGTTGTAATCTCCTTCCATTTATATTAGTGCAAAAGATTCATTATTTTCTTATATGTGATGTTTTTATTTCATATATTTCAATACCATGTTTATCTATTGAATGAAGTATTTAGACGATACTGCATAGGTATTGCAGTTTCTTAGCTTGTGTTGTCTCACTGTGTAGGTTCTAATTTTCGAACTGAAGGCTAGAATTGGAGCATCCAAGCTAAAGAAGGAGCGAAGTGTGTAAAGGATTCTAGGTAGGCCTCACTCCATCATTTTTTTAATTTAAGGAAAATCATTGTGTCCCTTATCTCTCTATTGTTCTAGGATAGCAACCGATGTAATGGATATACTTTCGTTTGAAATTGTAAATCCTCTATAACAAATTGGTGATCATACTGGGGAATGGAGTATTACCATGGTGGTTTCCTTGTCCATTGTGTTTCATTACCTCCATAGCTAAAATTTATTGTATCATCCAACGAAGAAGAAACCTAGGAAGTGATTTCATTGAGCCTTCTTTGCAATCCTTATTTTCCAAACTGAACGAACCCCTTGTGCATTTGACATAGAATTGCACCTCACCCATGCTCACTCCGTACTATCATTGTAATGCATTGATGCCTCTTGTGCATTAGCGTCAGTCCCTATTTTTGCATAATTTTTTCTTTCGTTCCTAAGCCTCTCTTTCATAAGCTTACTTCTAGTTGAAATTCCCTAAGTCTTGAGTGTCTTGTGGTCTCTCTCAATCCTCCATTTAGTTTTCATTTGTGTTGTTTTCTTTTGGTAAGAGTTGGTTTTGATTTTAATTTTTTCTTCTCATTTGGTCGCTTGCAAATGATTTTGTTTATTGTTGATCGCTTAGATGATTTCTTGTTTTAGTCCCCATTCTGAAAAGTGTAATTGAATCATTAATTGAACATTTGCATATTACTTTTCTTCATTTCAAAAATCGTGTTGAAAACAAAAATCTAAATTCATTTTCATCTAGGTTTTGTCCGTGAAATTGTAACTCCCTAGTGTGCAATTGCATATTTTTTCTTTCATTTTTACAATGAATATTAATCAAATTTGAATGTAATCTCTTTCAAATTTTGGAATATTCACCCAATTTCACTTTGAGAACTCTGTTTTGAAGAATTATCTTGCATAGATCACATTTTCATAGTTAGAATTCTCATTTTTACAACATGAAAGTAAAGTGTTCATAGATTACATTGACATAGTTTTCAGGGGAATCGTGCATAGGTTACAGTGCATGGTTTGACACCTTTTAATTCTTTCAATTAAATTGGAATAATGAAATTGAAATATCTAGTTTGGAAGCTCTTGTTGGCTAAATATTTGATTGTTGCATCATTGTTTGCACCTCTTCCATACACTAGATAACTTTCATTGAAATTAAAAGAGTTATTTTTTTCATATTAGTTGCATCGTAGGTGTGTTTAGGTGACATCGATTTTTGAGCCTTGAAACTGAACGATAATTCAAGATCAACTTTAAAATTCATCTCATTTAACCTGAGTATTTGAAACTTAACAACAGACATAGAGGTATAGGCTAGAGACGTGTTCCAGCATTGTTAAACGTAGGAGTTTTCATTGTTTTCCAATGTTGTATTTGAGGGGTGAAATGATGTTCCACATACAATTGCATAAGATCGTTCTCCATGCACCTTTGGGTATATCAGATGGCTCTCCACACCTAGTAAGTATATGTGAATGCTCTCATCTAATGGTTGTGCATTAGAACATAGGTAATCGATATGACTGCATTGTATACTATGATACACTAAACACAACATTCAGCGACATTGCCTACATGTATGTTCAGTCCTTAGTTCACTAAGGTGTATATTATAGTTCAAGGTTTCCTTGTAAAAATTTATGCCTAGTTACCCATTTGTTTTTTCTATGTTTCTAATTTACAAAATAAATTAATTAATTGTGGAACAGCATCCTCCCCATGGAAAAACTTCTTAGTGGATCTTAGGTTGAGACTAATGTCAATAATTCTAGAGTCTACTAATCAAGGGAACCCCTATGATGGGAATCGTGGTCCTTTTGTTTTGGAAATATTGGTGCTCCCTATATGGAAATGTTGTCCCTCCCCATATTTAACATTGGTTTTCCATTTTGGTTATTGTCGATTCCTGTGGTTCTCAATGTCCAAACTACTTCTTAATCGAGTTCTCCTCCACTTGAACAACATCAACCTCATGTTGATCCTAAAATTTACCCTTTTCCTTCATCAACAATTTCTTCTTCATCCTTTCTTCCTCTTCGCCTTGTCAAAGTCTTGATTATAGTAACCAGGAAGGTAAGAAGAAGACGAAAAGGATGAAGAAGAAGAAGAAAAATAAGAAATGGGTCAACCAAGAAACCATTGCTACAGATGCAACTAGTATAGACAAATATTCCAGTCAGCCCCACAAAGATAAATTCCCTTGCATGTTATGTAAGGGTGACTACATTCTTAGAGATTGTCCTAATATTCCCAAAGTATTAGAAGTGTTGTCCATAGGCTCACATCAGCCTTTGTCGTCAACTTCTGGAGATCATGTTGGTGATAAACCCTCAACTAGTGATATAAGGTCCATGGGAAAAAGGGTAAAGTCAAATTTCCCTGTAATTGATGTAAAGGTAGTCATCCTATTCACCTTTGTCCTTATATGGATGAAGCCTTGAAAGTGTTGGACAATCCTGTAGTTTCTCAGCCATGACTTCCAGTTGGTTGCTAGAAGCATTCTCCAAGAGCACCAATAGTTGATGAAGTGATTGATCAGCATCTGAATCTAATAAAATACACTCCCTTTGAATATGAATCCCCTAAGTCTATTCTCGATCAACCATTGGCTTAGAAAAATGTTGAATTGATTCCACCTTCATCTGATCATACCTTTCCCACAGAGAGTGAACTTCATACCACTATAGTTCTTCTCGTCTCTTCAGGTTCCAATGAAATGGTGGATAGTTCTCCCATTCCCATAGCTCAGGGGGGAAATCCTTCCACTCAAAAAACACTAGAGAGCATTTCTCCCAGTCCCATTGTACAATGGGGCAATTATCTCATTCCTACAATCCCCCCTCCAAGTAGTATAGTCACTTTCTTTGATTGGAGTCAACTGGAAGTATATCACCTTCCACCTTACATTGCCTTTCAGATCATAGTGCATGCTTATAATGTGGTCATGCATAGCACAATCATAGATGAATGCACATATGTTAGTATTATGTCCTCAACTACTTATTAAGACTTAGGTTCTCCATAGCTTGTGCTTGTTACCTAGAATCTGTTGGCTTTTAACAAAGGAACTAGTCATCCATTAGGGATCCTTCAGTGCAAGGCCCTTTGGATTTTAATTTACTCCTTGGGCGTGACTATGTATATGTCATGGGAGCTCTTATCTCTTCACTCTTTCGTGTGATGTGTTTCTTGCATGAAGGAATAATTGTGACAATTACTTGTCCTCATTTGACTCCCAATCAGCCAGTTTCCCTAAATGGTCCTTATATGCAAGTGGTATCTAATGCACCATAGGTTAATTATGTGGGTAACCTATCCCATTCACGTACCTACTACTGAAGATGAGCCTTTCATTTTTTTCTCAACTTATTTTGACCTAGGTTGGCTAGGTCATATGGTCAAACACTTATTAGGGGATACCTTCCAGATGTTTTTTCCCATCTGATGAAAACCTCTTGGAAGTCGTCGACTCTTGGCAGTCGTGATCAAGATCAGAGAAAATTTCGTTAACTCTTCTCAAGCTCATTAAAAAATGAAAAAATTTGTCCCGAGCATAACTATTTTCTTGTGCCAGACTCATTAAAAACTAAAACAATTCCCCTTTCCAACTTGAGTATTTAATTATGTCTCATAAATTCCTAGTTGATTGTTTCACTTTATCTCGTAAATGAACCTTCATTTAATCCACCTGTTAGTACCCAACATTTTACTTAGGTGCATGAAATGAAGCTTGGGGGCAATGTACTTATTTAAAGAATGGTTTTTCCTCTATTTCAAGCTTGTGAAAAAATGAAACCAATTTCAAGCATAGTTTCCCATGTTTCAAGATTCTCTAAAAATGAAACCATTCCCATTTTACCCCTTGTGATTGCCATTTTTATCAGCCTATTTTTTGTGAGATGAGCCTTGGTTTTCTCATTTTGCTGTTACAATCAGCTAGGCCAATCATAATATTTCACTTATTTTTTACTCTTTCGTGAGGAATGACTGCCATGAGTGGCCTTATTAGCCAGATTCTTGAGCTCTATGTGTTTTGAGAATTTCCCTCATGAGCAAAACCAATTTCTATTCTTTATAGAACTCATTCCTCTAAGAGGAGTCCTATTTTAGCTCTTTTAAAACTCCCAAAATATGAAATTATTGTCAAGCACTTCTCTTTTTGAACTTGTAAAAGTAAAGGAAAAGACATCTACTCAGTAAATGTTTAACAATTTTTTAGATTGAGATAGACTAATTATGAAAAAGGAATACCTTAGTCAAACATGGCTAAGAGGTTCTCTTTGGTATTGTTTTCTATATTTTCAAACCTAAGGGACTACCTACGAAAAGGGTAATTTGGAGTTTTATTTTTCTCCTCTTTTTAAAACTATCTAAAGATGAAAGATATGTTGAGTTTGACCTTTCCTAGACTCATTAAAACATCAAATAATTAATGAGTCATCTATCATGATGAAGCCAAATCATTCCTTCTCACGGTTCATTAAATATACTCAGAGGGATTCATCCAAGGGATGAACTTAGAGATCAAGCATATGTTATCCTCCTCAAGCTTGTTAAAAAATAAAGAGGTACTAAGGAGTATAATTAGGGATTCCATTTTTCTAATTGTAGTGAGTCACTCTTGAACACAACACTCTTCCATTTCATCTTTGTGGTTGTTGGGTTTGGTAATCAACTTGTCTCTTGGTTATCATATTGTGTTAGAGCCTCTGTTTCAACTTTGGGTCAATTCTGCCAACTCCATTTAGTTTCATTGGTGTATTCAAGAGAAGTCATTCAATTGATCTATGCTACAATACTCTTAAGCCTTTAGTTCATATCTGCCTTTCATGACTCCATGTCAACATCATTATGATCATTCTATCTAAATCATGATACTCATTTTGTGTCATTGATGGGGGATACATCAAAGCCATCCTGTGATAGGTCACTTCATGTTAACATCAACACATCATCCAGGAAGTTGACTTAGAAACACACCTTTGGTACCTTGGTAATTCCATACATCAATGGAAAGCTTCCTTACTCTCTGTGACATGTTTACATCAATGGCCTTCGGCTGAAATATTTTGTGTGGCATTCAACATCAACTCCTTTATTCACACCATATAGATTTTACTATAGTACCTTGAGAGCCATTAACATCATCGATGGTTTCCCTCACATTTGTTAATGACTTACATCATTGGCCGGTAATTAGATGGTCTCTACCAGGTTCAACTTTAGCTCATTGATTCACACAATTAGACTCGTACGTTGGTTGGTTGTGTGAATGAGATAGAAGACCAAAAATATATTTTCATCGATCCGGGGCACAATTTTAGGAGTTAACCAAAGTTCACAATGTATCATGGTCATAATCATATAGATAATCATCCAGTCATGGGTCCACCAATTGCATCTGTGGATGCGCCTTTTCATCATTATAAATGTTATGTTAGCTTATGATTTGAGTATGGGGAAGCCTCCCTCAGCAAACAAATATGACATGTTGTAAATGTATTGTAATAGATGAATATTGTCAATTGTCCTTGATCCCAACTTGTTGTAGAGTCTAAGGATTGTCTTACATTGAAACCCTTTTTGCATATACTTCTTCGTTTTTCCCTATACCTATCACCTAAATAATGAAATAGATACAAGGTTTTGTTAAAGGTAAGCATTTAAATGTCTTCTTCTTCATATTTGTCTATATACCTTATTGTTTTGTTAAAGTGTGCATTTGGCTATGAAATTGGCTTGTTTCTACAGCTAATCCAGATTTCCGTAGCCAATCTAGATTTTTGTAGCTATCTCCTTTTTTAACAAGGTTTAGATGCTCCACCTAAGCCAAGGAAGATATGGATGGATGAGGAATGATTCGCTCATGGATTCTTTCCTATTCTCTCGAGCCAATCCTTCAAGAAGTTTGCATGACAACACGATCAACCTCAAAGTCAACTACAAGATTATCGCCGAGATAGAGACTGAGTTTTCTCAAAAACTTATCAATTTGTTTTTCCAAATAGAAAATCAATTATTTAGCGATATAGTTTGATTTAGTAGGATCAGAAAAAATATATATATGCTTGAAACTCTCGTATTGTTATACATAGAAGTATTATAAAAGCCATGGACGCTCTGTGTTTTGGGTGTACACAGATACATATAAACTTTAGGAACATCTTGTTACACTTGCTTGTGAGTAATAGACTTGGTTTATGTTTTCCATACTGTGTCAATTGGAGATTGCCAATTGTTTTGTGGAGGGCTCTTACGACCAGTATAGGTCTTTAACCAACCGCACATAGATTTCATTAATTTCTTTATCATATATGCTATGTTCTGTGTTTGAAATGGAGTATGATGGAATTCATAATTGAATCATTCTCTACATCAGAAATTCCCTTTGCTTTATAGCTAGCTTAATTCTATTATTTCATTTGCTTTTATCTCGTATATTTTAATCATTTTCCTTGCTTTCTACCTAGTGTATGTTATCGACATATTTTGGCAGTTAAACCCGAATCTTATATGTTGATAAAATAGGGCTCTTTAACCCCTAAAAGTGTTGTTTCATACCCTAAAGGAACATGGTCAACTGATTACATCATTCCCCAAAAGTTCCAGCTGTAAAACCATCCAGAATTGGCCAAAACAGGACCATATTGATTGCTCCACTGTCATGGTGCAATGCATAATGAATCCTACACTAGCCAAGTGCGATGCATACTGATGAGGCCTTCTGTAGGGTGTGATGAGCGAGGATGGACAAATGTCTGAGATAGTTTGATAAGTGGATGCTCATGCAATCTTCTAGAAACTTCTCATATGACACTTGCCTCTCTAAATTTGCCCAAGGATGAGTAAGAGATCTATGAAATATCTAAGTGGAACTAGAAACAACAAGTGGAATGACACTAATCAAAAACCTAGAGATGACTCACACCCTTCTACACATCTATAAATGGATCCCTCATCTGAAAGATCTAGAGGCTGGAATTTTGTAATTTGTAAGGAAGTGTTGATAGTTTATGGTTGAGAAAGAGCATTGTATTGTTGGCGTGATCTTGCTTTTCATGAGGTGAAGAGAGCTTTGATGTTGGGAGGATGATGCTGGATCAGATAGCTGGGTTGTAATTCTCCCTTCTATTTAATAAAGTTCTTTGAGTTTTTCTTCCATACAATTGTGTAATTGTGAATGTTATTATTTGTGAATGCCATTGTATGTTCATTGTATTTCTGATTCTACAATGTTTATGATATAATAGATCAAGATGCTTTGACGATGTTTTGTTACTATGTTTCTATAGCTATTCTCTAAGTGGGATAAGTAGGAGAGGAGTTTCAAGCTCTTTCAAGGGGAAGAGAGATCAAGTAAGGAGTTAAGCAGAAGATCCAGGTTGGTTGCTTTGCCTCTCTCTTATCTATCATACATAGAAGAACTCCCAAATTGCTCTTATTGTTTGTTTCTAGGATAGCTGCCATTGCTAGAGGGCTAGTCGATCGAAAAGACACTAGTTTTCTTGGAAACAAAATGGCGACTCCATTGGGGAGTGAATAGATGTTTGTTTGTTATCGTTTTTTACTTATAAATTATAGATGGAGCCTAAAGTTCGCCAGATAGCCTTCGAACTACTCTTGCTTTGCACTTACATAGTAGATGAATGTTGCTTTAGTCAATCTCCAGTTTAGTTTATGAATTGAATATTTAACTTACAAGCATTCTAGATGCCCTTTTGGTAGCCCGGTAAGCTCCCAAGGTCATTACTCTATACTTTTCTCTTTACTATCCATCGTAGCTCAACTTAAATCACTGAAATCAACTAGAATTTTGAGCCAAAACCCACCTCAGTTGCGCTCCCTGGCCTATCGCATTGTTTATCATTGTCAACCAATATGCATCACACCTCTCAAGCCTAAAAAGTGTGATTAATCCATGTTTCTATGAAGGCCACGTCCGATGACTGACTGAGCCTATTTCCCTTCTTGAAATTTGGGTCTTTTGTCCTTCTTTTTAGCTCTATTTAGTTGATTTGGTACTTATGAACAATGCCTCCTTACTGAAGCCTACTTGCATTACATAGATCAGCCTCCATTGATTAGGATTAGTAAATTTTTTTATGTATTTATCCATCATTTACAATCCTTTGTTGAAAAGTTGCTTAAATCAATCTGTTGTTTTGGTACAAAAATTGTCGTAACTGTCGTTTTGTGTCAAAAAAGAGAAGTGTCATGAAGTCTTCCTTCTCTGAATAGTTGATTAAACTTTTTGTCATGTATTTGATTTTATTTGTTGTTATTCAAATTGTTGAAAGCATTTTCTATTCGAAATTGAAAAGTGTCGTTTAGTCTTCCTTTCTATTTTGAAAAAGAAATTGTTGAAATGTCGCTTTGAACGAAATATTTCAAATCTTTTCTATACCTAGTTTTCCTTTTTGACATTTCTCACATTAAGGGAATGAAAAACAAATACATGCATTTTCATTTGCATTTATCTTGTGTGTGAAAAATGATTTAGGAAAGTTCATTTAGCGTGTGCTCTTTGCTCTTTGTTTGAAAGAATTGTAATTTTCTTTCCCTAGTAGCTAGGATTTTCATGATCATAATAAACAACGATTGTTTATCATTGTAGATTGCATTTTTTGGAATTCCAAATCAACATCACGCGGTGAACCATTGAAAGGAAAACTTTTAAACAAGATAAACTCTAAAATAAATCTCAATGAACCTAACAATGCTTTGGAACCTAACGGAACACATCTAGAGGTCTAGCCTAGAGACGTGTTTTGGCATCGTAAAATTTAGTAACTATCATTTTCATCAAACGTTGGGTGATTCCACCTCTTTCATACGAAAAGTACTAGCACGGACTTGTGCTCCCTGTACCATCAAGTAGACCACAATAGGCTTACATCCTTTATCCATAGGAAGCCATGTCTGCCGCCCTATCGATCACAATGCACTGAACACAACATTCGGAAAATTGACTACCATACATAAGTCCGTGGTAATTTCTCTTTAATTTATCACCAAGGTGTATATTGCAGTTTTACGATTGGTTTGGTAATCCCTCTATCTGGATTGCCAGAGTAGTCACTTTTGTTCCTTTTCGACTCTTTAAAATATAAGGTCCATATGAGCACTTGTCACTTCAAGCTCATTAAAAATCGAAGGGGACTAGAGTCCTCTTTAGATTTTTCTCAACTCTTAAAATTTGAAAATGCAAAGTTGTTTCAAAGCATCATTAAAAAATTTTAATTCGGAATAACATTTTTTCCCTTAATTTTGAGTTGATCGAGTAATCTGCAATCGTGGAAGAAAGTCAATCAAAACCCTGTCATTTGCGGAGACTAGCGAGTCAACCGTCTTTGACTTTGGAAGCGAAACCATTCCAGGGAAAACAGTCTCATTTAACTGAGTCCAATTCATCTAGTTTATTTGGAACTTTTGTTTCAACATCATCAGAGACTACAGTTTCTCCGATCATTTCTGTTACACCTGCCTCTAGGGAAGAAGTTCTGCAATTGCAAGAGCACATTATAAGTAATCCTAGTGTAATGGTAGACACTTCTATACCTGAAACAACTCCATCTAGAGTTCATCCATAGACTGAAGTTCACCTACCTAAACATCTAGAAGTCAAATTCCAGAATTTAGAAGGTGTCACCCCTCCGGTATCTATTACTGCAGAAGCTATACCTTCTTCAGCTCCAGAAATATTTTACTAACCGTACAATCTACCTCTTTGATCTAGATTGATTGCTATAGATGAGATAGTAGAGGATCCTCCATCCAGTACCACATTACATTTTGGGACTAATTCATCTATATCTTTCTACTCCTGAAGTTGGTTCTTTTAATCATCCTTCATCGCAAGTTTTGGTCAAATCGCTAGGAAATCATTTGGATAGACTAAGCATGTCTGAGTAGCCATCAACATCTAGGAGTGCGTCATCAGATACAACCATAGCGGAACTTCCAATTTCCACTCCTACAATGTTTGCTGGTATACCATCTGTCCCAGCTAATTATCAGTCACTAGCTAGGGTCCACTCAGGGGTTGTTTTGAGGACATGGTTTGTTCCTATTTATTCATCCGGAGTCCCATTTGGTATTTCTTATGTTGAAACTTAGAAAAATGATCCTCTGGGCTAGTATCAATTTGGGCAGACCAGTCTTCAAAGACCTATATATCCTTTGAACACTGGACTACTACCATATGAAGGGCAGTATGCTTTTTCATTATTGCCTCCTGGAGAACAACCATATGAGAGTTTACAACAAAATTCAGGTCAAATTGGAATGACATCCAGTGGTTGGGTACTGGTACTACATCAACAACCAAGGGTTGTATCTTTAATGCAACCAACCCAACCGATGTCCAATATTCCAACTACACCTGCTATTGTGACTATGTCACAAGTACAAGTAATGCCTATTGTGTGTCAACCTAAAGTATATGATGGTTCAATACAATAACCTCTTGTCTCTACAGCTCAATCACAACCTCAGGATAGTGCTTCCTTACCTGGAATGACTCAGGCTCAAATGGGGATTATCAGTCTACATCTTGGTCAATCTTCCAATATTGGAAAATATCAAGTTGTCCAACAACCATGGTTAGTGCAATACCAACAACCGCACTTCCAACAAACCTATTGAGGACCTGAGTAACAAGGCTTTTTTGGTAATGGACAACTGCATTTTCAAAACGGTTATCAACAACCACATTATACTGGTTATGTCCAACAACCTTATCAAAGTTACCAACATCAGATACACTATGTTTTTATACAAAGACCTACTGCTCAGGCAATCCCATCTTATCCTGGGTATGCTTCACCTAACCTGAATTAGCAGTTGCCTTTTGTAGCTACTCTAGAGATACCAGATTTGGATTGCTGACGAATGATCCAATTGCATGTGCCCCTTGGTGGGCAACGATTCCTCATAAAATTCCCTCCGATATTCCTAAATTCAATGGAAATCCAGGTGAAGATCCATCGAAACACATAATGACTTTTCATTTGTGGTGCTCATCTAACTCCCTAAATGATGATTCTATTTGAATTCACGTTTTTCAGAGAACGCTCACTAGTCCAGTAGGGAAATGGTATATTGAATTGCCTAGAGCTTCGTTTGATAACTTCAGCGCCCTTGCCACTACTTTTATAACCCACTTTCAATTACCCATAAGGTACAAAATAGGAATAGAACTCCTTACCAACTTTAAACAAACCACGGCTACTCACATATCTTATCATATTCATGAGTGGTGACGTCGTTGTCGAATGGTAAAGATGTGTGTCCCTGATCAACTTTTAGTTGAGTGGTTTATTAAGTCCTTATTACCATCTATAACTGAGGACGTGGCAAAAGGAGGAGTTTCCATTGAAGAGCAAGTCAATGCTCATGCCCAATATTTAGTCTTGATCTATACTCAGTCTGGCACACTCCATGACAAATTTCCTGATGCTCCCAGACCAGAATTTTTTGTTCCTCCCCCTCCTAAATTGAATAGGGACTCTCACGCCGGTGATGGCGTGATCGGTGCCTCAAGCACACAAACCACAAAGGCGCCATCTAGTAAATACCTTGTAGTTTATAGTCAAAAAGAAAATGACAAACCTCTTGCCTCAGAGATTAATGCCATGTCATATGACAAGGGCAAGAATCCAAAGCAACCACGGGGCAAGAAGAAATGGAAAGATAAAAAGAAGAAACAAGAGTATTCAACTCCTAAAAAATATTCTGAGAACCCTAGTGGGTGAAAGAAACCTCAAGATCCATGTTACATATGTAACGAGGACCATTGGACGAGAGATTGTCAACATCGAGCTAGGGTTACGAAATTGTTAAAGACTTCAAGTACCTTAGTGCTATTAACTAATCCATTTCTGAACCCAAAAACTAATCTAGTTGCTATTGATCATGCTTCCACATCCCAAGTGATTATTCTATCCGTCTTAGAACCGTGAAATGATTCTTTAATCTTGACAAGGAACTAAGATTATGGGAATCCACCATCATCAAAAAATAAGGCATCAGATCAGCCTAGTAGTTTGATGATGACTTCACCAGAAGTTGTTACACCCATTATTCCTGAATTAAGTATAAAGCCACCAAAGGGAGTCATACATAAATTAACATTTAATCCTCATGCTCGAGCTGCATAGAATTATAATATAGCGGAGGACCTGGCTCAATCGCCATCTGCTATGTCAACACTTGAAGTATTATAGATTTACCCCTCCCAAAAGTAGGCTTTGTTATCAGCAATAGGTGGGATTGATCCAGCGGATTCCAATCTTGTGGCCTTTAACCATAAAGGATACGCACATTAGTTACCGACCCAACTCACTTTCCTTATACAGGTAAAAGCCCTCAATAAAACTATTCATTGAACAATCATTGATGAGGGGGCATCTACTTCTATTATGTTGATGAGTTGTTGGAAAACTCTATGTTCACCACCCTTGTCGTGATCATCAACAACAATAAAGGTTTTGATGGAAGAACATACATTCCATGTGGGATTTTAAGTAACTTGTAAGTTGAAATGGGGGGGCAAGACAGTAGAGATTGAAGTCAAGGTCATTGATGGAAACCTTGGCTACAATATCTTCCTGGGAAGGCCCTGTATTTATGCTATGGCTACCGTTGTGTCTACATATTTTAGAAAGGTTGCATTTCCCTTCCAAGGAGGAATTACAATCATTGACCAACTAAGTTTCTTTCCTAACAATTGAAAGACTACTGGAAGCATTCAATTGATCCATGGAAGCTCTCAATCGCTTCAAAATGTCATAGTAGGTCTCCTAAAAGACCCATCCTTAATGGGTACTTTTGCCTTCCCACCTCCAACTGGTCTTGTGGAAGTGGCCACGGTGGAAACCTATCATATGATCTTGTCTAGATCATCTAAGATTAAGAAGAAAAATGACCATTTTGATAGTGTGGATCACCTCGAGGTGTTGCCCCCCAACACCATAGAATCTTTGTAGCAATCAATTTTCTGGGCCTGGGCGACAAACCTGAATCAACATGCAACAAGTGTTTGGATAGATAGGTCTCTAGAGTATGGTACCTCTTCTGATCCTTGGTCTTCTATACATTCTACAGATGAAGGAATCATTCATTTGATGATGATAGGAAAGATGATGTGGGAAGATTACCACCATTGTTCCCACCTTCAAAATAACAATGAAGATTATTGAAGCGACCTTAATCATCATTTAATTTTTTATTTTCTATCAAACACTATAAATACAGTGGATTCCGAGCGAAATTTGTCCAATATTGAAGAAACTATTGCCATTAATATCTTGACCAAACCTAATGTCGTAGAGTATATTCATGTTGGAAAATCTTGTTCTCCATAAAAACAGGAAACTTACTGCACTCTCTTTCATGAATTTAGAGATGTCTTTGCATGGTCATATGAAGAAATACCAGGCATTGACTGAAGAATTTTTGAACATGAAATCAAGATGTATGCAGATGTTAAACCAGTACAAAAATGGCTTCAACCTATTCAGCCGAAGAAAACCGCTGCCATTAAGGAGGAAGTTGAAAAACTTTTGCATGCTGGTTTCATTTACCTTGTTCCTCTCACTAATTGGGTATCAAATATTGTTCCTATTGTGAAAAAGAAAGGAACAATTAGAGTGTGCATTGATTATAGGGATGTAAATCAAGCGTGTCCAAAGGACAACTATCCTACACCCTTCATTGACCACATAATTGATGGCTGTGCTAAATGCGAAATATTTTCATTTATGGATGGATTTGCTGGGTACAATCAAATCAATATCCGTCCACAGGACCAGTGAAAGACTGCATTTACATGTCTGTGGGGCACATTTGTGTATTGTAAATTACCTTTCGATTCGAAGAATATAGGGGCAAATTTCAGAGGGCGATGAACTATACCTTCCATCACATCAAACACATCGTTCAACCATATCTCGAAAATATACCGACTCATTCGTGAAAGTGGATTGATCATCCACAACATTTGAGAACCATATTTTTATGTTTCAACACTACAAGATACGACTCAATCCACAAAAGTTTGTGTTTTGTGTTGGTTCTGGTCAATTACTTTGTTTCGTCGTTTCTAAGGACGAAATTCGACCTCACCCATTTAAGGTTCAGGCAATCCTTGACATGCCTTCACCTTCAAATTTGCTTTAGATTCAGAAACTCCAAGGGAAAGATAACTTTCTAATGAGGTTCATTCCACATTATGTTGAACTTGCTAAAATTTATACGTGTTTGTTCAAAAAAGGAGTACACTTCCACTGGGATCAAGTTGCACAAGCTTCCTTTGATGCTTTAAAAGGTTACCTAATAAAACCATAATTAATGTATGCTCCTAACTATCAAAAAGACTTTAACTTGTACCTCACTACTACAGATATGACCATCGCCATGGTTTTAGTGCAAGAAGAAGAATCCAATTCAGCAAGGGGGAAACCATGAATCATCTGTTAAAAATCCATACACTAAACTTTCCAAACCCAGATCTCCACACATTATTTGTAGAGGAGACCATTTTCATCGAGAATTTCAATGCATTCCTCGAATCTTGAGAGAATGGTCACCCTGTTCACACCAACAGGTATCATCAACCTCTGGTGATCATCTTGACACCACACCATCAACTAGTAATAAATATGGACACAAAAGAAAGGTTAAAATTGCATGTAAGTTATGTGAAGGGGACCATACCCTTCCCCATTGTCCTTATCTGGATGAAGCCAAAAGGGTCTTGCATAGCCCTCCTGCTTCACCACATCAACCTCCATCTAGATACATGAAAGTATCCCCAAGTCCTTTACTAGTTGAAAATCCAATTGACATGACTAGACCGTCAGTCAAAGCACCTACCACCGAAGGTGAATCTTCTGAGTCCATACTGGACCAAAGTCAATAGGTCGAGATGGCAGTCAACCCAATTTTACCTTCAGAAGATCATACCCTTCCTGAATAGAGTGAGAATGATACGGTTCAAATTCTTTTTATCACTTCAAAGTTCGATGAACTTGGGGCGAATCCACCCATTCCTTCACAACATGAAGAGAATCCCCTAGTTCCTGCTACTCAAGGGATTAATTTAATCATTTATTCGGTACCCCCTCCAAGTAGTCTAGTCACTTCCTTTGATTGGAATCGACTAGCAAGATCCCGCCTTCCATCTAATGTACCATTCTGGATCATAGTACAGGTTTACAAAATGATCGTGTCTATCACTATCACAGATGAAGGGGAATCAATGAGTATCCTTTCCTCAACTGCTTGGAAAAGACTTGGTTCGCCATTGCTTATGCCTGTCACATAAAAATTTTCAAGCTTTAACAAAGGGACCAGTCGATCATTAGGGATCCTTCCTAAGTTACTGATTACTTTGGGAAGGAAGACTATTCATTTGAACATTATGGTAGTCCAAGTACCATTATATTAAAATCTACTAATTGGACGTGACTACGTTTATAACATGGAAGCTATTGTTTCAACACTCTTTTGAGTGATGTGTTTCCCGCATAAAGGAAAAATTGTCATTTTTTACCAGCTTTCATTACCCAATTCGAGCATAGCTCCAAGTTGATCATCATCCCTAAATGGTCCTTTTGTGTCAAGAGCGTCTCTTCAACCTTCATTACATCCACCTAATTGCCGGGATTATTCCAGTGAATGTAACGAAGACTAGGGGGCATGCACCCTTGTCTATTTGGCAGACGAACCCAACTGAAAAGATAGGTTGCCCTGTAAGTTAAATGATTGATTTGACGCACCATTCACCTTTCTCTACTTGGTAGACAAAGCCAAGGAAGTGTTTTGTCTAACCACTGACAAAAACCATCCTACCTAACCATAGTGATTTCCATATGGTTACTAGAGACTCATTTTCATCATGCTGGGGGCATGCAAACCTTTTTCGATTTTGTTTTCTAGCTTGTTTAGTTTTTTAGCTTTTTAGCTTTTTAACTTCTTAGGTTAGGTGATTGGTCCAACCCACCATTCACCTTCGCACGCACTACAGATGAGGCAAAGGAATTGTTTTGTCTGTTCCGCAGACAAAACCATCCTACGTAACCTCACTAGTTCCTTAGTTTTCTTAGTTTTTCTAGCTTTTTAGTTTTGTCTTTTCTAGTTTTTTTAGTTTTGTCATTTCTAGCTTGCATAAAAAGAAAAACAAAAAATTGAGCATATGTTGTCACATGGTTCAAGCTTGTTAAAAAATAAACCTACCACTAAGCATATGTTATTGCATGGTTCAAGCTTGTTAAAAAATAAACCTACCACTAAGCATATGTTATCGCATGGTTCAAGCTCATTAAAAAATAAACCTATCGTTGAGCACAGTTCCCCATGGTTCAAGCTCATTAAAAAATGAATTCACCTTAGGTAAATAACCTTCATGATTTCCATGCTATCAGCCTTTTGAGCCTTGGTTGTGTTCCTATCATGACCTCCATCCTTTTAGCTGATCATATGCTTACACTTGATTGTTTACCCTTTTTAGGAACAACTACGAAGAGTGGTCCTATTAGCCAACCTCTTCAAATCACCATGTTTTGAGAAGTTCCAAGCTTACTCAGAACCATTTGCTACCCTAAACACCACTCATTCCTAGAAAACAAATCTCCTTTAAACTCTTTTCAGACTCGTTAAATATGAAAAGATTGTCGAGCTATTGGCCTTTCCAGTTCTCTAAAGTAATTGAAAGTGTCATCCCTCCTGTATATTTTAATATTTTTCGGACCTGAGGGATTATCTCATGAAAATGTTTGAGCGCTTGTCTTTTCAGCTTGGTAAAGTGATAAAAAATTTATCCCTTCTGTATTACTTTATCCTTTTTCGGACTTAAGAGATTATGCTACAAAAAGGAACTCTTGGAGATTCCTTTTCATCACTTTTCAAACTCTCTAAAAATGAAAAGAATCGAGTTGTCTTTGTCATCAAACTCGTTAAAATGATAGCGACAAACGTGTCCACCTAGATAAGAATGAGTTCCACTGTCGTTAGACACGCTAAAACATAGCGACAAGTTTTCCCAAAGGGAAAATTATAGAACAAGCATATGTTATCCTCCTCAAGCTTGACATAAACACTTCAAATATGACATAGACACTTTAGCTTTTAATGACCAATCCTAAGGCTCTCAATGGGAGCCATCTAAAATAAAATCACTTGCTCATGAAACCCATGAAGCAAGGAGTACAAAAATAATTTTTTTTTCTTCATTACATCATTCAAAAAAGTCACAATTACATTTCACTATGAAGAGAGAACCTAGTTACACTTTTTAACACTACCTCTTAATGAGGGAGGTATTCATAATGGTACTATGTCATTCTCAATCTAAAGAACTTCTCATAAGACAAATCAGATTGGTAACCCATTTTTCTAGCATCATATCAGCCAGCATTGTCACATAAAAAGGCCTTGACTAACAACTCTATCAACATGATTAAAGCACAATGCTATTGAGACCAAGGATTCATAGATACCAAAATCATTGTCTCTCAAGGTACATACTCCACTTTAGTGTTCACAAATTATGACCTTCTTTGGACTATTCTTATCTTGGGTAGCTAGTCCTTCGAGAATACCAGTCCACTATGACTACTCTTATCTTGGATGCCCTATCCCATCTTCAAAGAGCATCGGATGCCATATGATTACCTAATCATCCATTCCTTCTTCACATATGAACACTAGAACTATGTTTTTATCTCTCCCTTTCAATTAGGGAGGACATAACAATTCCAATAATGGAATGTACTCATTCCTACAAAATGAATGTTCCTAAGCGCCATCTTGCATTAGGAATTTTAGTCTCCCTCTTAATTAGGGATCTACAACTTCTTAAATAGTTTCTTTAAAAAGCCCCTTCCTTTGATGTCATGAAATTTTTTATCAAGGAGCCTTCATATTTCATAGCTTCTTCATAGGGCACATACCATCCATCATTTTCACATGTAGGCCAGTCATGTCAATATTCCTTTCATCAAAAAAGTAATATATTCGTCTTCATTTGGCCTTGCTTTGTATCACGTTGCTTTCTCCATGCCATATTTTCAGAAGGATATTACATCATTATATATAATCCTTTTGTAAGTCATCCATGATTCTTCCTTCTGGCAGTCTTGCATAAGCCCATCCATATATTTGTTCAATAATAGCAAAT